>JAGFNQ010003644.1:485811-773565 GCA_024364735.1 Boesenbergia rotunda
TGGGAGGCTGAAAAATAGATACCAGTCGACTGGGATTTGGCAGGCGACTGCGAAAACCCACAGAATGTAATTACACTCTGGCCCAGTCGACTGCCAAATACCAGTCGATTGGGACGCGGGTTTTATAAAAGGAAAACGCATGCCGGGGAAAGCCAAACTCTAGGGTTTTGACGATTTCCCGGCGATATTCACCTCTCCCAAGCTCCTCCTTCGATCTTAGGCCCCTCCAAGCCCTAAAAACCCTTTCTAAGTCATCCTCCAACCTCGATCTACTTCTAGGGTTTGTTGAAACCCCTCTTCTACAAGCCATACTCTCAAAATCAAGTAATCATGAGGAGAATGAAAAGGTATTGCATTTTAAGGTTTATTTTTCTCGGTTAAACCATATTTTGGCACTAACATGGTATTTTCGCATGATTCTGTGATGTTTTCCTTTTTGGGGGGGTTGTCTTGACATGCATGGGCATGTATTGTGTCTAGAATGACCTCTAAGAGACCTAGGGGTGAGGGATCATCCCGACAAGGTCAGGGGGAGTCCAGGTTTAGGTCCCTGGAGTGTAAGAAGCGTTTTGAAGAAAATGAGTTCATGGCAATGAATTGCAGATACCTGAACAAGACTTTCTTTCAAGAAAAGTTCCCTCAGTTAGCTGAAATGATCACTCATTTTCAGCTCGATCGGCTGGTTTATTGCCAGCATGACATAGATGTTGACCTGTGTATGGAGTTTTACGCAAATTTGACCTATATTGACTCTGATAGCAATTTGTATGAGTCTCGAGTTGATGGTGTTCCTATCCCTTTCTCTGTCATGGGTTTAGCCGGGTTCCTACAGTGTCTGGCGTCCAACAATGCATATGTTTACTTTCCTACTATTGTTGAACCCTTAGAGTTTCCTGGAGTCACAATTGATCAGATTCACATGCATTATTTTAGAAGACATAGGAATGACTCAGAGCGTCTTTTTGATGCTAAGCCCATGAGACCATTTAGCCATGTCTTGTATAAGGTCGTTGTCGAGTGCATCTTGCCTATTGTCACCAAGGGGAGGTCTAAGGTCAGACTCCCACATTTGGTGATGATGTATGCTTTAGAGAGGAGGTTGGACATTGATGTCACCCTACAGGTTTTTAGTGCTATTTGTCATTCTTCACATAGTGTTAATGGGAAGATATATATGCCCTTCTACCACATCCTGACCGAGTTTCTTCATTTACATTTTGGTATCCATGTGGGTAGAGGTCAGGTTAGACACCTGTCAAAGGACTATGATCAAATTGGCACGCGCCAATTGTCCTTGGTAGGTATTGAGTGTAGACAGGGGAATTTTGTTTGGAGGGAGCGCTCGGAAGCCGCTGACGCAGATGAGGAGCCCGCTGAGCTGATCACGCGTGCAGAGTATACCCAGCTCCGGTCCGATGTACACACACTTCAGGAGGATGTTCATGTCATCCGTGAGGATGTACATGAACTTCGGCAGGCAGAGCAGCGGCTTGAGACAAAAGTTGATAGGATTACTAGCTGCCAGGACGACATGCACGAGATGATGCAGCAGTGGCATCTCACTTTTCAGGGTCCTCCTCCTTCTCCACCTCCAGGCGGTGATGATCATATGTTTTTCTGATCAGATGGTGCAGCTTTTGGGATTTTTTCAGTGTTGAGAGTATTTTCATTGATTGTTGTATTATACCTCTCAAGCACCTTCTATTTTGATGACTGTACTCATTTGGATGACTTCAGGGCTCTGGCCCTAGATACTCTTCCAGGCCATATGTCATGGCTATGTCTATGTTTATTGCATGAAACATCTATGTATTACTTCATTTTGTAGATTTATAGCATGTGACTTGTTTCATTAGTTTTCTATTGGGTTATTGAAATCATATCATGCTAAATGATGTTTTAAAAATTGCTTTCTTTTATGATTGTTATATATGTGTTCATGATATGTTGAAATTTTGTATTGTTATATCATCTAATATGGGTTGATTGAAAATCGAATAGTGGTGCTATATATAAAAGGGATGATCATTAAGACTCAAGAGGGAAAGAGGGGGAGCTCGTGTCAAAGGATACATTTATATGAAAAATGGGAGTTTGGGAATCATTTTAAATATCAAATAAAGTTGATAGAAAGTGGAAACTATAGGATACCATGATTGGATTTCAATGTTGATACAAAATTGACATTAATTGAGAAGTTTTGGATTTGTATCAAAAGTCAAGCACGGTTGATGTTTTTCATAAACCAAATTTTTCTAGGGTAGGGAATACCTTAACAATCGTGCTTGCAAAGTTTCACATTTTTCCAGATTTTCTAGAATTTTTTATTCGTTTCTGAATTTCGGCTAAAATTCTGAAAAACTGCATATCAGGCAGTCGACTGGTAGTGCGGCCAAGTTGTGAATTTGTGATTTCTGAGGGGTTTTCAGAAATATAGTTAGTTCTATTTGGCACAAGGGGTCGGGTTGCTTGGGGCAATCCTTTTGATGGTGTCAAAGGGGGAGAAATTTGAGTGTTAAGTTAAGGTTGGTTTAAGACTTAACTTTGGGAGTAGCGATAAGAATTGAAATTTGGGAGAAAGCATAGGTTAAGGGGAAGGTTGCCTCTTGTGTGATATGCTTGAATTTCAATTGCTTTTGCTAGTGTTATTGCTATATGTTTACCTAACTGAACATATTGCCACACATCAAAAATGGGGAGATTGTTGGGGCAATCAGCCCTGAGATGATCTGGAGGATCATGATATTTTGATGTGTGGGCAATATGGTTAAGTTATGATTTGTGTTGTTCTCATATGTGTACATGAGTGTGCAAGTGTACAGGTACACATGGACTTAGTTGATGTCTTCAGGTGAAGGATGGCATGGAGGTAAGTTAGAGGCTTACGTGCACATCTGAGGGACCGTTGGATAGCAGGGATGATAAGCCAAGGGACGTGGACTTCGAGGTGTACGTGAAGGGTGGCATGGAGGCAAGTTGGAGGCTTGCATGCGCATCCGAGGGACGAGGGCCAAAGATGAAGAGGGCGTGAAGGCAACAGTCAAGGCTGCTGGTGAAGAGTCAACTGAGTTGTGAAGGTCTAAGTATGCGTGTTTATACTCAGGGGTCTAAGCCGGGAGGGTTAGAGTGCGGAGGGACTTGTACTCGGGAGTGAAACCCTAGGCTTAAGGGTGTCCCAGTCGACTGGCCTATTGGCAGTCGACTGGTATAGGCTGAAACAGGCTGGCAGATTCGAACGTTGTGTTGTAATGGTCGAATCTAAGTGAGACCAGGTGACTGCCATTTTGGTAGTCGACTGGTAGCGGCTGTTTCAGATTCGAGCCCTATTAAAGGGGACTCGTTTCCTACTATCTTCTTTGACGAAACTCGCTTGGATAAAGTGAGTTAGTAGTCTATTGTGATCAGAGAGCTTCCAAGTGTTTGTGGTGAGGTTTCTCCACCCACAAGGAGCGACAGATCTAGTCGGAGGTTATCCTGGGGTTGATCCACCGACGGATTCTTGGATTAGTCACCCGACCGGGGTGGATACCAAGTAAATCAGGTTGTTAGCATTGGTTTATTTCTTATTTACTTTATATATTATTGTTTCCGCTACACTAACAAATTTGTAGAGATCCAATCCGAAAAAGTGTTATTCACCCCCCTCTAGCACACCTACACGATCTATCACTCTTAACCCAGAAAGAAGAAACATGGCTTTGGCATAGAAGACTTGCAGATACACATTTCAGAAAATTATCTAAATTAAATGGCTTAGTTAGAGGCTTACCAAAATTATCTAATCTTGAGTCAACAATCTATAATGCTTGTTAACAAGAAAAAAAAACCAAGTCGACTCACAAACCAATTAATTAAATAAAAACTAATTCAATACTCGTACTAATTCACTTAGACATATTTGACTCACATTGGATCAAGTCTATAAATGGAAGCCTTTATTGTCTAGTAATTATTGATGACTATTCAAGATTCACTTGGTTTAAATTCTTAAAAAATAAAAATGAAACTTTTAAAATTTTTAACCACTTTTGCAAATAAACAAAAAATGAAAAAGGGGTAAAAATTCAAAGAATTAGGAATGATAATGGAGGTAAATTTAAAAATTAGAAATTCAACCAATTTTTCTTAGAAAATGGATGCCACCATGACTTCTCTTATACTAAAACACCCCAATAAAATGGAATTGTTGAAAGAAAAACTAGAACCCTACAAGGAACAATAAGAACAATGCTTAATAAATATGACTCACCTAAATATCTCTGGGCTGAGGTTATTAGTACAACCTATTACGCTCAAAATAAAACAACTCTAAATAAAAATATTAGAAAAACATCTTTTGAAATTTATTACAATAAACTACCTAATATTAAATATTTCAAAGTATTTGGATGTAAGGTTTATATCTTAAATACAAGAAAATACTTAGGAAAATTCAATTCTAAGGTTTAAAATACAATTTTTGTAGGATACTCACTTACCAGTAGAGCCTATAGAGTTTACAATAAAACCACCTTAAGAATTGAGAAAATAACTAATTTTAAATTTGATGAAGCTAACTCTAACAACTCTAATCAAACCCAATACAAACCAATTGATTTTATTAGGTCAAGTACTGATGATTTAGATCCAACTCAAACAGAAAACCAAGAGGATGAATTGATTGAGTCAGGTCAAAACCAACAATGACAAAGATCCACACATGTTAGTTCAACCCACCCAACTGATTAAATAATAAGTGATCCAGACCTATGGGTTCAAACTAGAACTGCATTTAGAAAGCTAAGTCAATTTTCCTTAATTTTTAAAATTGAACCCAAAACTATAACGGAATCTTCACTTGACCCTGATTAGATTATAGCTATGCAGGAAGAGTTAGCTCAGTTTGAACATAGTGGAGTTTGGGATTTAGTACCTTTACGTAAGGATAAAAAATTTATTGAAATAAAATGGGTATTTAAGAATAAACTAAATGAACAAGGTGAAATAGTTAAGAATAAGGCCAGATTAGTAGCTAAGGGTTTTAGCGAAGTAGAAGGACTTGACTATAATGAAACCTATGCCCTAGTAGCTAGGCTTGAATCCATTATAATGCTCTTGAGTTATGAAGCCTATAAGGGATTTAAACTTTATTAAATGGATGTTAAGCTAGCCTTTTTAAATGGCCTAATTAAAGAAGAAGTTTATGTAGGGCAACCACCTGACTTTAAGAGTCTAGAATACCTTAACTATGTTTATAAACATAAAAATGTATTATATGTTGGTGCAAGTTGCATCAATGATGTTCTCCTTTATGTGTTTTAATGTTTGACAATGTACTTAAGTCAGTAATATGTTGAACAGACAAAGGGGAGCAAAGGAGAAGTAACCTAAGCCTGAGAAAAGTCCTAGTTAAGCTAGGCATGGAAACCCTAAGACCTAGCGAAGGGCTGCTAGGCTCTGGCGAAGGGCTGCCAGAACGAAAAAGACCTAGCGAAGGGCTGCTAGGCTCTGGCGAAGGGTTGCCAGAAAGAAAAGACCTAGCGAAGGGCTGCTAGGCACCTGACGAAGGGCTGTCAGGAAAATAAGTCCTAGCGAAGGGCTGCTAGGCACCTGACGAAGGGTTGTCAGGGGAACAAGTCCTAGCGAAGGGCTGCTGGGCACCTGACGAAGGGCTGTCAGGGAAACAAGACCTAGCGAAGGGCTGCTAGGCACCAAGCAAAGGGATGCTTGGTATCCAAGACCTAGCGAAGGGCGGCTAGGCAAAAGTCCACCCGAAGGACCGGGCGGCAACCATCTCCTGAAAGGAGTAGGTGAAAGGCGCTTTCTCGGGGGTAGGAGTTTGCGTCGGTTCGACCTAGGATTGCGTGCCAATCCGAAGTCCGAACCAAGTCCTTAAGCCTAACATTGTATGTATATGTGCTTTGTATTTGTGTCTCTTGTAGGTACCAAGAACCGGAGACAAAGCAAGTTGCTGAAAAAGGCTGTTGGGGGCGCCCGGAGCGTCCGGGGCACCCCCAGGTAGTACTAAACATGCAGTTTCGTGATGCAGTCAAAACAGGTGTCAACCGGGGCGCCCGGAGCGTCCGGGGCGCCCCCAGGCAGTACTAATACATGCAGCAAACGTGTGTTTGCAGAACAGGTGTCAACCGGGGCGCCCGGAGCGTCCGGGGCGCCCTAATTAGTAGCTGTTTTGCTGTTTCGAAGCCAGAACACAGGATAAGCCCTCAAGGGGGCGCCCGGGTCATCCGGGGCTCCCTGGTCAAAGTTCTTATCACCTACGGCGAGGTAGGCACGAGGATAAGAGTTGACCGGGTTTTTCGGGGCGCCCCCGTCGACCAGGGCGCCCCCAGGAGGGCTATAAAAGGGGCTTCGACCCCTCTTCTTCCAACACACTTTTCCAACTACGATTCTATTCATTCCGACCGACGACAACGCGCTAAAGACGAGGTTCTACGACCGGGAGGCTCCAGGAGGAAGTGCGCGGCACTTCGGAGGTCCAGATCGGCCGAGCTTCACTTTCTGTGTTCGGTTTGCTTTTAAAGTTACTGTACTTATTTTTCAATACTTGTCTTTGTAACTTCTACACTGTAAGACGGGTTTCTCCGCCTCCGGAAATTCCGGAAAGGAGACTATTAGTGGACTCAACGCCGAGTACATAGGCCTTGGACGTACTGACCCTGGGGGGTTGGGAACCAAGTAAATAAACCTGCTGTGTCCCCTGTTTTGTTTTCTTTTGCTTTACTTTTATGTTTCCGCTGCACTAACGCTCTGAGTCCAGAAGTTTTACGAAATATTTACGGAAGTTTTCACGGTCGATATTCACCCCCCCCCCTCTATCGACGGCACCGGTCCTACATTATATGGACTAAAACAATCTCCTAGAGCCTGGTATAAATGACTAACCAATTACCTAGTTTCGAAAGGATTTAACCAAGGTCGAGTTGACCCAACCTTATTTGTAAAAACCTTAAAATCTAACATTTTCATAGCCGAAGTTAATATATATGATATAGTCTTTGGATCTACTAACTCAGACTTTTTACAAGAATTTATTATCACGTCCCCAGAGAGGAGTCGCTGGTCTAATATACAATCAGATAGCATCTCCCTTGTACGACAAACAATTTGGAACATTTACACAAACACTCACGCAATATATATGGCCTCTGGCCTCAAATAAATATATAACGACCAATCCCAGCCGGAGCATATAAAAGAAATGCATCTATAGCACTAAAATCCCATAGGACTTATCTGATTTTCCATCTAGGTTGGCGCGCAGCAAAACACATAGAATAAAGTCCAACAAATGACTCAAAAATACAATCCCCACCTCAATACAACGCAAATACAAGTCTACCACATAAAACAAATATAGTATGTCAAAAATGCTATACTAAAAAGCATAAACAAGGCAAAAAAAAATCTAAAATCGGAGTCATCAGGACCTAGAACTGGCAACAAGGCTCTCCTGGCGTCTAATCAACCTGAAACCAAAAACAGGGTAACGGGTGGTGAGTGCAAGTGGACTCTATAGGTATAGAGAAAAATATACATGACAATATAAATAGTTGAACAAGCTATAATGAAACAACAGAATACAGTCTCAAGGAGATATCAGAATATGCATAATTGAAGTACTGAATGAATGTACATACCAGAATCAACCTATCCTGATCATAAAAGGCGTGTATCATACGAGCAAGTGCAAGGTCATTGAACCAAACACATAATATTTCCTGTATGTCCATGATAAATATATACAACAAACAAATGCAGCAATCACACTCAAATGCGCAATGCATCATATGAGCATGATGCAATGACATGGTCACCCCTGAAGCCAGTCAAGGCACCGTCAAAGGTTATTAGTGAATAGCCAAGTGGTTAGGGCTGTGACACTATACACACTCTACCATCACTGGTCATGAGTCACCGAGTGGATAAGATACTAGTGGAGCTATCGCTCCACCCCATGTAATAATGGGGGAGATATCTCTCTCATCACCTTAGATCACTGGAAAATAGGAGGGATCCCTGCCTGTTACCACGCTCCCGAAACTACTACCCATGAGCAGTTGAGTGCAGTAGTACAGAGCAACTGCACACACTCAACGGTATCCACTAACCCATGAGTGGTTGTTCGTGCATATCATGTAACGGATGACAGACTCAGTCCATAAGGGAGTCGATGATCGCCCACATGCAACAATGCATGGATGGTGCATGACTCTAATACATGTAACACCCACCAAGTTATCATACATAACTCAACCTAACATGGACAGGTCGAACACATGTATCATAACCCAACTATCATACATCTAGATACAGGTGCAAGTATAACTAGAAATCAATCAATGTATATATAAAGTGGCATGCCACTATATCTACGTACACATGCATACATGAATACTATACAGAGTTAGATGTCAAATATTGAGACTGTATAGACAAGAAATCGATCATCTCAAAGATCAAGCAGAAAGTATCAAGCAGGATAACAACGGTAGCAGATCTAAGGTAAATAAAATCTACTACAACAAACATAAACAGGTCATGCATAAAGATAAAGTGGAACAAAAGAAGATAAGCAAGAAGTATTTGCCTCCAATGGAAGAATCCATATGCGAAAAGAATCGCCCATTTAGAAGTCCAAAAGAGAATCAATATCCTGTATCAACGGATACAGTTTAACTATCATAACAAATGATACTAACCAAACTAAATATCAAGTCGTGTTAGGATCAACCCAACTATCTAAGTTAGGTTTAATCCCTTACCTCGTTTATCACTCATAATTTAACTATAGTGAGCAACTTTAATTCCTGATCATAATACTCCAAGGTAGAACATTAACACCAATGCTAAAGGTAGCTCACAGCATAATATCAAATACCTAATCTAATCCACCTATACTCCCAATTGTTGCTCATGGAAAGGAGACACACCATGAAGAGTTTGTAACCACAATCCCATATTAACCCAACAAAACAGTAGGTCATCCCAAGAAAACCAAAATCCAACCCCCACACCGAGCTCGATGTCGGAGTTCTCTTGGTGTAAGTTGATTAGCTTCTCCCAAATCTCTTTGGCACATTCGAATGATCCAACTAGTTTGAGTTATTCTTTGGTTAAGCCACATTGTAGGATTGTGGTTGCCTTTGCATCTATCTCAATCTTGTTGAGGGTTGGTTCATCCAATTTGTCCCACACGATTAATGATCCATCTTCTGTGGGGAAAGTAAATCGCATTTGGACTATCATCTAGATGTCCATATGAGCCTTCAGGTGAGATTCCATTTGATATTTCCAATATCTGAAATTCTCGCTGGAGAAAAGTGGTGGGCGGGCACTGTTCCATTCTTGATTGGCCATAGATCTGAAAATTTATACAACAAAACTTTGTTCCGAGACTAAGTCTTGGATTAGTAGTGCGGTAGCAAAAATAATAATAAATGAAATCGAGTGGTGTTGCACTAACCTCGATAAATAAAAAAAATTACGAACGAAAAATAATTTTTAAAAAAAATCTGAAAATTGCTCAATCAGTGGTTGCACCAGATTTGAGCCACCCGCTCTGATACCACTTGTGGGATCGTTTAGAATCGATAAAGGGGGTGAATATCGATAAAACTTTTCAGATATAATTAGAGTAATACACAGTGGAAATGTTAAACAATGCTAACACGATTTCTTTTACTTGGTTCAGAGTCTAGATCGGCTCCTACTCCAAGGCCCACGGTCGTTGACCATTTACGTTGGGCAATTCTATATTTTGCAAAAAGGTTACAAATTTGAAGCACAAATACATAATTGAATTTAAGCAATTAAAAGAAGGATTCGAAGATCGGAGCAGTGGGTTGTCATTGGCGCTTGAAACTTGAGCACGGAGAGATTAGAGCAGAGTGCTTGAGTATTTGCGTTGGACGAAGTGTTGTCCGGAAGCAAGGGGGTGCATCCCTTTATATACAGTCGTTTGGAGCGCCTGTGTTGAATGGGGCGCCTAACACGTGTGTCTATCTGCGCGCATCTTTATCCGCAGACTTGGCCAATGCTTATCCCTTCAACCAGGGTGCCTGGGACGACTGGGCACCTGTATGGTCACGGGCGCCTCCCTTGCTGACCAGGAGGCTCAGCTTCGTAGACTGCTGGAAATAACCTTCTAGGGCGCCTGTATGATCAGGCGCCTGACTCCTTTTAGGCGCCTGGGAAGCAGAGAACTCCATCCTTTGTTCCTGTAACCAAGGTTAGTTCTAGAACACAAATAATAGATAAATTAAGTATAGTTAATAGCCTTCGCTGTCATAGTTCTGACTTTGGGCTTCTAAAATGAAACCCTAGGTCGAACCGACACCTAATGTTCCCTCCTATGGGGAACACGTCCTCGCCTACTCCTCTCAGGAGAATTTACCTTTTGCCAACCGGCTCCTCTGGTTGGACTTTTGCCCGATCTTTCAGATCAGGACTTCGTGCCCAGTCCATGATCAGGACTTATTGCCCAACCCTTGGTCAGGTCTTTGGTGCCCAGCCCTAGGCCAGGACTTATTGCCCAATTCCTCGAATCAGGTCTTCGTGTCCAGCCCACGACCAAAACTTATTGCCCAACCCTCGGTCAGGTCTTCAGTGCCCAGCCCACGGCCAGGACTTCATGCCCAATTCTACGAACCAGGACTTCATGCCTAGCTTACCTAGGACTTCTCCTGTGCACTTAAACAAATTCATTAGATCGCTATATAATCTTAACTTATGAACCCTTTGCCATTATCAAAACCCAAGTTCGATCTTGGTGCTTCCGACACCAACAAAATCTTGGTGCTCCCAGGCGCCTCCATCATCCCAGGCGCCCAAATGCTGATTTTTATCCCTGCAATGAGTTCGCTTGCTGGATCGAGTTTGACCACTTGTGAGGCGCCTCAATGGCCTCTACGGCACCCAAATGCAGTGTATAAAAGGGGGTTCGACCCCTCAATTTAGGGCATTAATTCTTCCATCTGTTTACTCATTCCCTATGAAGAAAAAGTGCTAAGACGAAGCTCTGCGACCAAGGAGGCTCCAAGAGAAAGTGTGCGATGTTTTAGAGTTCTGGATTGGTTGGGATCGTCAATTCTATTTGGTTTGCTTTTATTTACAAGTTATATTTATTCTTCCTATTTGTGCTTGTATTCAAACTGTATGATGGGTTTGTCCACCTCCGAAATATATCTGGAAAGGAGAGTACTAGTGGATGGGCGCTTCCCATGATTAGGCCATAGATGTACTTTCTCTGGGGGTTGGGAACCAAGTAAAAATTTCGCTTGTTATTTCTGTGTGTTTTTCTTTTTTTAATATTCCGCTGCATATTAACACTCTGATAGCAAGAACAAACGAACAGACGATGAAGTTCCGACGAAAAGAATACGAGTCGATATTCCCCCCCCCCCCTCTATTAACGCTACCGTTCCCACAATTGGTACCAGAGCAGGTGGCTCTGATCGGACTCACCACCGAAGGAGCAAGAAGGTCAGGAATTGACGGGGAGTCAATGGTGAAAGAGGTATTTTTATTATGTCTAATTTTAAATTTCACATAATCTGTTTTAAGTGCACGGAGAGAGAACACTACAAAAATAAGTGCCCTACTTGTAAGATTCGAACACCACTAGCGACAACGGAGGTACCAGAGCCAGGAGTTCAGAGGGACAAAAACCAATCAAATTCTTTATGTGTCAAAAGCATTGGCACTACAAGAACCAAAATCCAGACTGGAGAATGATCCAACCCACAATGCTAGGAAATGCAACAAAGGTAAAAGAGGTACGAAATTTTAATTTTTGCAAAAATATTTTTCAAAGTCCTGCAAAGTTACATAATTTTTTTGGTAATTTAGATAATGTTGTTTTTTCTATCAAATTAGATTTTCTACATGAGATATTAGAAATATTACATGACAATTTAAATAATAATGATGTAAACAATATCAAAATCATGAATATCAATTCTGAAATTTTTTCAATTAATGCTGCAACATCAAAAATTATTTCTAAAATTTTATCACATAAGTCATCAGATAATACTCAAACATTAATTAATAAATTTTCAGATAATCCTAAGATAATCTTAAAAATTCACAAGATAATACTTTAATTAATATTTCTGAAGATATTGCTCAACACTTAATTAATGATAATTCAAATAATTTTGAAAATAATAATGAAACTTTAATTTATAATTCTCAAGATAATTCTAATAACCTTGTAGATAATTATGAATACTTAATTAATTATTCTACTTATTTTGAAGATAATGATATGATACAACTTTTATTAATTCTGAATATAACTCTAAAGATGAGAAAGAATATGATTCTGAAAATGAAAATAAAGTTATCAAAATTGAAGTTATAATTAAATGAACTTACAAGAATTCAAATAAAATAGAAGTATTAAATAAAATTTAAAATTTAAAATCAAAACAAATATTAGATGAATCAGAATTTTTTGAATTAATAGAAATGATTCAATTTGACCCAAAATTATTATTTAATTCTTAAACACTTAAATCTTAATTAATCATAAATCCTAAATTCTAATTTAATTCTTAAAAACTTAAATCTTAATTAATCACAAACCTTAAATTCTAATTTAATTCTTAAAAACTTAAATCTTAATTAATCACAAACTTTAAATTCTAATTTAATTCTTAAAAACTTAAATCTTAATTAATCTAAATCTCAAATTCTAATAATAATTTAATACTTAATCCTTAAATTCTATTTTATTCTTAAAAATTTAAATCTACATTGATAATCTAAATCATAAGAATAATTTAACATTAATTAGAAACTCAATCCTTAATTCAAAATTTAAAATATGCTAATCTATGAACTAAATTCAAATTAATTACCTTCAATTATGAAATTAATAAAATTCTACCCAACTAGAACAATCAACATAATAATAATAAATATGTCAAAGTGGGTTGACATATTCGTGGGTCCACACGATCTGTATCTAATCAAGATTTTGATACTTCATTAGAAATCAAATTAAATTGCTTCGACTTGATTGACACATACATAACTGTCATGCTCATGCATCTGTTTATATTTTTCTACATATATCTGTCATGTCATTCATGCTAGTTTATTTCTTGCTTAATCTAGAATTGCTAGACAGGAAAAAGATTGGTTGACACTTTCCTAACATAGTACCAGGGTGGGGCGAGATGATAATATGTTAGGAAAACTTGGTCTAGGAAGTCAAGAAGGGTAAGGAATACCCGACTTGGTTGTTCTAGCTAAGTGGAGCTAGCTGAAGCTACCTCGCTACATCCTAAACTAGTTAAACCAGAGTTTCTCAAAGAGTAAATTAAAAGTATCATTTCTTTAAAAGGCTTTGTCTAAGGAAAGGGTCTTTGTTCCGATATCCAATAAGACACCTATGTCTCGCCAAGACCTGGAAACCAATTATTGAAATTTACTTTTAAATTACTACTTGTTAAACTTGAATCTAACTCAAGGTCAAACAATCTATAAAATTAAATTGAGAAAAATTAATCAAACATCGATCTCACAAACACCCATAAGGCTACCATGCTTGTCTGTACTGTGACACATAGAATGGGTGAGATGATAAGGACTAATCAGTTGATAAATATTCTCAAAATGTTTTCAAAAAATCTTAGAATATTTTCTTAAAAACCTATTTTCAAAATAGTGATTAAACATAATAATGTTTTAATAAATTTCATGCATGATTGTGTGTACTTATAAATAGATATCAAAAATTATATATCATTTTAAAAATTGTTTGACCAATACTTAGACATAAACCCTCTAGGTCAACACAAAAGTCCCTTATAACATTTAGGTAGACCTCCTTGTAGTTAACAAGAGTAGCCAGAAGGCGTCAGGTTGAGGGGGAGTCAGTGTTTATCATGTTTTCAAACGTTTTTATTAAAAAATTATTTTTGAAAAACTATTCTTTCCAAAAAATTATTATCTCTTTCAAAATTATTTTTGCTCAAAAATTTTTTTTGCAAAATATTACTTCAAAAATGTATATCCTTCAAAATATTTTTTGAAAAATATTCCTTTAAAAATTTATGTCTTTCAAAATGTTTTTCAAAAAATACTTCTTCAAAATTGTTATATTCTTCTAAAAATGCTTTAATTGCTCTTATGAGTTGGATAAACTCTAAAGACGCATAGAAAATTTTTCTTATGATCTGCAAGGATTCCTAAGATTCTGTCCGGCTTAAGAGGAGTCTCAATCAAAACAACAATTCGTCTTTTGATTACTTTAAAAAAAAATATTATGACCTCAACCTAACTTAAGATTCTTGTCAAACATCAAAAAGGAGGAAATTGGTGGTGTAAAAAGCATCAAACATGAACAGTTAACCTCTAGCATTTCGATGTTTGATAATATACCAAGGTCTGATCACAATGATCAAGGGATAAGTCAAACAGGACCTAATGTTTGGTAGGGTAAACTTAGGGTTGATCAGTTTGACCAAAGGATTAGCCAGATAGGACCTGATGTTTGGCAAAGTAGTTAGTACCCAGGGTTGGTCAAGTTGACCAAGGGTTAGCCAAACAGGACTTGATGTTTAGTAGAGTGATCAAACCTAGATCTGACATGTGTAACAATATACCGAGGTTTGGTCAATTAGAATTATAAGGGTTAGCCAAATAGGATCTGATGTTTGGCAGAGAACCCAGGGTTTGTTAGTTTGACCAAAGGATAAGCCCAACAGGAGTTGATATTTGGCAGAATGATTAAACATATTTGGAATGAGCCAAACAGGATTTGATGTTTGGCAGAAAGAAGTCCAGTCAAGATTAAGATGACTAGCAAAGAAGTCCTTATCGAGGCACGAAATCCTAGTTCAAGGAATTGGGCACGAAGTCCTAGTCGTGGATTAGGCACGAAGACTTAACCAAGGGTTGGGCACGAAATCCTAGTTTGGAGAATTGGGCACGAAGTCCTGGCTGAGGGTTGGGCACCAAAGTCCTGGTTGAGGGTTGGGCACCGAAGTCCTGGTTCGAGGAATAGGGCATGAAGTCCTGGTTGTGGATCGGGCAAAAGACTTAGCTGAGTGAGGGCTATGGATAGAAGTAGAGACGAGTTAAGGATCCGACATCTTGAGATTCGGGAATCTCGGAGGCCGAGCAAAAGTCCAACTGGAGGTCCCGGTTGGCAAAAGGTAACTTCTCTAGAGTGGAGTAGGTGAAGACGCGTTCCACGGGAAAGGGAACAATAGGCGTCGGTTTAACCTAGGATTTCATTTGTAATCCAAAGTTAGAACCAAGATAGCTTTGGTTGTTATTCATGCATACATTTAAAATATTCTATTATATTCTTGGACTAACCCTGGTTGCAGGCCAAAAGGAATTGGCTGCTGCGAACCCAGGCACCTGAAAGGGATCAGGAGCCCGAGAACCCAGGCTCCTGAATGGAATCAGGCGCCCCAGAGTGGTTTTTCAGCAGGTGGCTGGTTGGACGTGCCACGTCATCTCCCAGGCGCCTCATTGCTGCCAGGCGCCTCCATCAACCCAGGCACCCATGATGTTGATTTTTATCCTTGTGATGAGTTTGCTAGCTAGATCGAGTTTGACCACTTGTGAGGTGCCTCAATGGCCTCTAGGGTGCCCGAATGAAGTGTATAATAGGTGTAACACCCAATAATTTTCTGGTATTATTAGAGATTTTTTAGAATTTTTCTAGCATTTTTCGGAATTAAAATAAAAAGAAAAAGAAAAAAATTAAAGGGTCGGGTGGGGATTGATCTCGCGACCACGCGAGAAGCAAATCCTTAAGCAAGCTTGGCTAAACAGCTGGGCAAGGGTATCAAGCACAGAAAAGAATGAAGCGAAATAATATTATAGTTGATTTAGCCCGTTTCATGAAGAAGCATTTAAACTTCCACTTAAGTTGAGTTAAGACCCCATTAGGGCTTGGAGGAGGCCGCGCGAGCAAGGTGGGAGGCTGCGAAAAACAGGGAAGAAAAGGAGAGTTTCCTCCTCCTTCTTCTTCCTCTTGAAGTAGAAAACCTAGGGCTTCTTCCCTAGGGCCAAGGGTGAAGTTTTCTTGCAAAGGAAGAGGAAAAGAACCCTACGCTAGGAATTTCGAGATACTTAGTGAGTTTTCTTCAAGAAAAGGGTAAGTAAATCACTCACCTGCAATAGGAGTAGCTTCGCATGTAGTTTTCTCATTGTAGAACCTTGATTTTGTGATCTAAGTGCATGCTTGGAGAATATTGTTTATTGTGTGATTTAAGTTTCTCAAGAATACATGTTTTTAATCATAGAACTTAAATTGGAGTAGATTTTTATATGTGTGATCTAAGTATGGAAGACCAAGTTCTTGAAAAGTCCCAAAATTGAGTTTTGGGTTAAGGGCACGCAAGGTGCTCGATGAAAGTTCCAAGTGAGAAAGGTAAAGTTTTGTAGTGCAAAGATTTATGTAAAAAGAAAGATAGCTTGATAAGTATAAACATTATGAATAAGAAAGTATTTTACTTTTGTAAAGTGACATGTATCAAGCAAAAGAGAGGCCCACAGAAAGTTAGAAAGAAGCTCTAATAGGGTGCGGTGGCTAGCTACCCCGAAACCTATTAGGAATGCGCGCATTGGTACATTGATACCAAGGTACAGTGTCAAGGCCTGAGAAAGTTGATTATTATTTTGAAGTATATGAGTTTATGTAAGTGTTTCAATTTCCTTAAGTGCATGTTTGGTTATGTATGTTGACATGGTTATGTTATAAACATGTTAAAGAGAAAGAGCAAGGAAGTTAGTATTTTAAAGTATGGAATTGTATCATTAATAAGGTTCAAAAGAAATCATGAGCAAGTTAAGTTTGCAAGTGTTTTGATGCTAGTAAATGTTTTCAATCATGATTGAGCATGATAAGTGTAGGAAAGTTCTCATGTGTAAATATTTCCAAGTGCATGTATTTCGAAGCAAGCATTCTTTGAAAAGAGCATGTTTATCCCTTATCGTTTGGATTTGTGAGTTAGGATTTACTTACTAAGCAATTCACTTATTAGTTGCATTTTCCTTCGATTGCAGATAAAGGTAAAGAAAAAGCATAAGTTAAGGAGGCGAAGGGACTTGCTTTGATGTTCAGTGGCGGCGAAACCGTGGAAGAGATCTTTGGGCTAAGTCTTGCAGAACATGTGTTTTGGTGTTTTGAAGTGGTAGAATGAATGACTTTGTTTAAACCTTGCATAGAGACAAAGTTGGGTACAAACTCTAGTCTAAAGTTCACACATATTTTGATAGCTTATTTACTTCCGCAAAAGTCCTAATTTCAAGTTTATGAGTTTGTTTTGGGTTGCTAAAATGTTTAGAAAACTAGTATAGAGTATAGAAATGGAGTTATGTCTTTGTATGTCTTGAAGGTATATGTTTTGTAGATTGATGGAGATGGTTTACAGGTCTGAAATGCAGGTTTTCAGGCGTGCCAGTCGACTGGTTCAGAACGAGTCGACTGCCCTATCGAACAGGACCTACTGTTCGATGCACCAGGCGACTGCCAAGATGCCAGTCGACTGGTGCCGCGCCCAGAACCTTACTGTGGCTGACACCAGGCGACTGCCAAGAGGCCAGTCGACTGGTGCCGCGCCCAGAACCTCACTGTGGCTGACACCAGTCGACTGGTCTCCTGACAGTCGACTGGTGCCGCTGAAAAAAAAATTCCAAGCAAAAGGGAAGGGACTCAAGTAGTTGTAACCTAAGGCTAAGAACAAGGTAAAGTTAAGTTTAAGTAAAAGTGACGTCCGGCCTCTTAAGGTAACGAAAAAGGGAAGAAGAAGTCGGGTCGTCACAATAGGGGTTCGACCCCTTAGATCAGGACATCAATTCTTCCATCTGTTTACTCATTCCCTGCGAAGAAAAAGTGCTAAGATGAAGCTCTGTGACCAAGGAGGCTCTAGGAAGAAGTGTGCAATCCTTCGGAGTTCCGGATTGGTCGGGATCATCAATTTTGTTTGGTTTTCTTTTATTAACAAGTTATATTTATTCTTCCTATTTGTGCTTGTATTCAAATTGTAAGATGGATTTCTCCATCTTCGAAAAACTTTCAGAAAGGAGACCACTAGTGGACGAGTGCTTCCAGTGATTAGGCCTTGAACGTACTGACCCTGAGGCTTGGGAACCAAGTAAAAAATCCTGCTTGTTATTGTTGTGTGTTTTTCTTATTTAATATTCCGCTGCATACTAACACTCTGATAGCAAGAATGAACGAATGGACAATGAAGTTCCAATGAAAAGGATACAAGTCAATATTCACCCTCCCCCTACTCTATCGATGCCATCGATCCCACAGTTAGCAAGTGGGAAATGGTCAAAAGTGGCCATCACCGGCAGCAACCTTAGGTAATGATGAACTCCCCTTGGGCGTCAATAAAGAGAGGGAGAGGGAGGAGAGAAAACCTAATCACAATTAGGTTGTATTCCAATCCAAAATTAATTCTCTTGTTCTGCGAAGGTGTATTTATATACCTCTTCACAATGATTTGGGGAGCTAGTCATCTCCCAAACCCTTTAAGCCAATAAGCCAACCAGATCTGCTATCATTAAGCTTGGTTTAAAACCAAGTCATCTTGGTTTACAACCAAACAAATTTTTATTCATAATTAAACCAAACCAACTTGATTTATTATTAAACCATAATGAATCCAACTTGCTTACAACAAGCATTGCCCCACCATCACTTTCAGTGCGACAAATATCTTCCATATTTATGTCTTGTCCGGTCCTACCAGACTTAGTTTATCTTAATTTGAAAATCCAATTCTAGAACTTATTTTAAGTCTTTTGGATATACTCGTAGTGTGACCCAATAAGTTCTTGGTGTATATTGGTTGTCCATAATTAACCATTAATTATGGATCAACATGAATGGCATCTAGTAATACATCATAATCCTCAATTAATCGAAAAAACACGGTTGATCTCAGAATAATTCTAAACCCTTCAACAACTACAGTTATTAGTGTTTATTCCTTTCACTCATCTTATAAACGCTTGGTAAACATGATCTATGTGTCAATCCCCACTATGCTTACTACGTTACACCTAGCCCAAGTAGTAGTTCCTTGTCCTATGGATTTAAATTACTCAAACACGTATCCAAGAAGACCATCCTCTTGACGTGTAATGCTTTGGCCAAAGACTTATAAGTAATAATCCTAACAAGAGACCATAGGATATATGTCTCCTTATTAAAGGAGTGGTGAATCCTCTGTGGGCTATTCAAACACCTTCGGGCATATTGACTTATACTTAATTATCCCAAACTTGCACCTTCTAAGAGTTATTTGCTAAAATGACAAAGTATAAGTCTTTGTGACCAAGATGACTTGAATACCTCATGTCTAAGGAACTTATCCTAGAGCTACAATGAAATCTTCATCGACATGTAAAGAACCACATAAAGTCTCATAGTAGGTCACATTCAATGAACTAGTTACCCTTAACTAGAATCCATATATTAACTCTCAACATTCCAATATTTTTAGCTAGTAAGAATCGACTATAGGTGCAATCTTGGTTAGGTCAGGGTTGACCTAGTTTGACTAGGCTCGGGTGAGCTTATGTATACTAAGCTTGGTAAGCTTAAGGTTGGATGTTTCGATGTTTGATAATGATGTTTGAATATCGCATAATGTTTGAATATTGTGTGAGTCTAGTGGGTCAAGGTTGACTGGAGACTTGACTAGAAAAGACCTTGTAAGACTAGGTGAAATCCAGGTGGTTCGGGGAGATCGCACGCTGGCATGGGAAAAGACCTAGTGGGACTAGTTGAAGTCCAGGTGGATCGAGGAGATCGCACGCTGGCATGGGAAAAGACCTAGTGGGACTAGGTGAAGTCCAAGTGGAACGGGGAGATCGTACGCTGGCAAGGTAGAAGTCTACCAAGAGACAAGACCTAACTCGAGGGTTAGGCAAACCTGGTTGTGAATCAGGTTAAGTCCTAGTTGGGAATTAGGCAAGAGAAATCCAGGTTGGTCAAAGGGTTGATCGGACACTTGATAGAGAAGTCCTAACAGGTCACGGTTGACCATGGTTAGGCAAGGGAAACTTAGACTTGTGCACACAAGTTAGGGTTGGACTCAATCGATTTAGGTTTGGTTTCTCGTGGACAGAAACCTTCTTGATCGATTGGGTGATCGATTAAGGAAGGTGTGAATCGATTGGGAGAAATAAGTTTGCAAGAACAGAATGTGGCTGGATCGATTAGGCAATCGATTCAGCCTTCTCTTAATCGATTGATCAATCGATTAAGAGGTCCGGAAGCACGGAAAGGTACTGAATTGATTCAGCAATCGATTAAGGTTGTTCTTAATCGATTGGCTAATCGATTAAGCTTCAAAAAATAGCCGTTGAACGGCTAAGTCTAACGTGGTAATCGATTGGGCAATCGATTAGGGAACCCTAGGCATCGGGTATATAGGGTTTTCACGCAGGTTTGAAGCGGGATCGCACGCACAGCTACCTCCTCCTTCATCACCATTTCAAGTGAGGCCTTGGAGCTTAGTGCTGGTGCATTTTCAAGGATCAAGAGGCGATTCCAAGCTTGAAGATAGCAAGAAATGCAAAGAGAGCTAAGTTGTGTAAATCTTGTAAGATTTCTTTTGTATTTGCTTGGATTCTTGTTGTATCTTCTTAAAAGCTTGTAAGAGGTTTCTCCACCTCAAGAAGGAGATCTTTCATAGTGTATGAGAGAATGAGGATAGTGGACCCTTGGATTAGTCACCTCAAGGAGGTGGATACCAAGTAAAATCGAGGTGTTAGCATTGCTCAAGTCTTCCACTGCAACAAATCTACAACGAGCAATGATCGGAGCTAATCACCCCTCCCCCTCTCCCTCTAGCTCTCCTACCGATCCTAACAATAGGTATCAGAGCAAGGTCGCTCTTCGTTGGACTCATCGCCAAGAGAGCATGAGCTAGAGGAGGAAGAAGAAGTTTGAAGAAACCCTAATTTCAAGAAGTCATCATCAAGAGGGTTAAATTCAAAAATGGAATTTAGCTATGACACTCGGGCACCTCCACCATTCAACAAAGCAAATTTTGATCTTTGGAAGTCAAAGATTGAAAATTTCTTCATGATGGAGATAGAGCAATGGTTTGCTCTAATGGATGATTTTGAAGCTCCAACAAACACCAAAGGAAAGCTCCTCAAGAAAAGCAAATGGAATGAGGAGCAAATCAAGAGATGGAGGCCAACGACAAAGTGACCAAGTTATTAGTCAATCTATTATCAAGCACCATCTTGGATAAAATTGGAGAATTTCAAGATGCCAAAGAGCTTTGGAGCAAATTGGCAAAGCTTCATGAAGATCCCTCCACTGTACCAAATCTAGACAAATCCAAAGAGAGAGATTCATCGGAGGAAGAAGATTTGGAAGTTGAGATATGCTCAACATCCAAAGATGATGTTCAAGAAGCCTCCACTTCAAGGATTGAGAGGGAGGAAAAGTCATCATTGACATCGGATCAAAGAAAAGCTTCGACATCATCATCCAAGGTCAATAAAGAAGAAGAAGAATCGAGTGTCACCTCTACACCCCATGAAGGTATAACTATTTCAATTTGTAAAAATAAAGATCACATTATTTATTTTGAGTGTAGGCAAAAAGGACACTATAAGAGTAAGTGTCCTAGTTTGGTCAAGAAGAAGTTGCAAGTGGCACCCAAGACCAAGGAGAAGCCAAAGGAGATCGGTCCCGTGGTAAAGAAAGATAAGAAGCACATTGTGTGCTTCTCATGCAAACAAAAGGGACATTATCGGAATCAATGTCCAAAGGGGAAGCATCCGACCAAGGTTAAAAGGAGAAGCTCAAATCAAGGGGGAACCTCCAAGAACAAGACTAAGGTACCATTAGGTAATGGTACTTATTTTCATCATGATAATATGCATGCTAAAAATAATTATTATCATTTTAATACTATTTATCATGAAAATAGGAGGCATGAAAAATCTAAGAAAAACTATAGTCTTCCATGCTAGGACTACCACATCTAAGAATAGGGAATAAATTAGAACTTTCCATGGTAGACCTACCCAACACAAGGCCAAGAAGAATAATCACCAAGGTTATATTAGAAAACCAAGCCTTTATGAGGTAATGATGAAAAATCAAGTTTTGAGGTCAAACTTGATAAATTGGAAAATTCCCTTAAGAAAATAGAAAATTTATTTAAGGGATCAAAAATTCAAAACATAGATTTAGGAAATCAAGGACCCTCTAGGAGCAAGAAAGGTTTGGGATACAAACCTAAAACCAAGAATGATGGTACATCTTATCATAGAGTTCCATATAGGTATGGAACTCAATCTAGGTCTAGGAGTCAAGTCAAGGCCACAAGGGAAGTCATCCCTAGAGTTGACCAAGATAAGACCAACATGACTAAGGCTTCGGAGAAGCTTAGAAAAGTTATTAGGAATGTATCAAGGGAAGTTATCCCTAATGAATACTTAGAACGCCCAAGGAGCACCAATAGGTTTTGGATTCCTAAAAGTGTGTTTGCCACACCCTAGATAAGCCAAGGGAGTGTCAACTCAAATTGGATGGGTAGTTAACCCAACCTTGATAAAGTTGGCACTTTGGAGCATTTTCAAGGAGTTACTACCTTTGAAAATGAAGGAGTCATTTGTTTACTCTAGGAGGAGTGAAATTGTGTCAAACTATATTTTTGAAAGATTGAACTAAATAAAGTTGGTACAACTAGGTTAGAATCCAAAGATATGCCAAGTTTGGGAGTTTCGGCATTATCTTGGAAATTAGGGGCAAAATGAGGATTATTAATGGTTTAGCGATGAGTTATTGATACTAAGAATTTTGTAAGATTTCTCCACCTCAAGAAGAGCAAAGAGAGCTATGTTATGTAAATCTTGTAAGATTTCTTTTGTATTTGCTTGGATTCTTGTTGTATCTTCTTGAAATCTTGTAAGTGGTTTCTTCACCTCAAGAAGGAGATCTTTCATAGTGTATGAGAGAATGAGGATAGTGGACCCTTGGATTAGTCACCTCAAGGAGGTGGATACCAAGTAAAATCGAGGTGTTAGCATTGCTCAAGTCTTCCGCAGCAACAAATCTACAACAAGCAAAGATCAGAGCTAATCACCCCCCCTCTAGCTCTCCTACCGGTCCTAACATTGACTGCTTGGATAAACCAAAGAGTATAACATATGCTAGTCTTACATAATTGATGAAGTATAATCTTATCAATTTATCAACTAGAAATATTTCAATACGTACATAATTACACATGGAGAAATACTCACTATTTGTGATCCATAGTGAGACTGTTCCTATGATCATAGTGAAAAATTGAGAAAAAAAAACAAAAAGTTCTTATGGTGGTTGCACCAATTCAGAGTGTGCCACTCTGATACCAATTGTAGGATAGAATAGAATGCTAGACAGCTAAATAGCGTGTCTCTTTTTCATAATTTTTGAAAAGTACGTAGCGGAAATGAAATAAACTTAAGCACAATGCTAATATTGTTTTTTATACTTGGTTCACAGTCTGTGCTGCTAGTCCAAGACCCACGATCGTTGATCATTTTTGTTGTACAATACACTAAAGATTTGATAAGTACAAGAATTCGAATATGAAAGAATTGATATAAAAATATCAACAATGATACCGACACACAATAGAGTAGAAACTTGAGCATTCATTATTGAAGCAATGTTGTAACTAAGTCTTCAAAGTAGCATGAGAGTATTCAGCGTACACTAGTTATCTTTTTTTGTTACTAGATGAAGGCTTTTTATAGCCTATTCCAGGTGTCTGGATCAGCCTCAGGCGCCTCAGCAAGGGCTATCTGATCCACCTTTGTCGCTAACTTATCCATGGTGCCAAAACCACCTCTAGGTGCCTGGATTGCTAACGTGGTTGCACCTAGCAATGCTCTATCTGAGTCGTCTTTCTCCCTTCTTGATCGCCTGGATTCCTTCCGATCACCTGGAAGATGATATGTGCTAGCCAACTAGAGCATGCCAACTCAACTGCATGTGTGGCTAGATTCGAGTCTATATGTAAGTACCTCGGGTTGGTTTTGATGTGATCAACCAAGTCAAGTTAGGTCTTGTTGTATTTTGATCTCTGCGTCTAAGTGTGCAGGAGCATAGGAGCATAGAAAGTCGAACGAAAGATGCAGCGGGCGAGAAGGATAGCACAGGAAGGGAGTTGACGAGCACGATGGATCCGAGAGACTCGGAGGTCTGCGGAAGAGTACACTGGTAGAGTGAGAAGGGCACGCGCGATGTCCAAGGGATAAGAAGTCGGGGGGGAACAGAGTCGAGTTCGAGTGAACCTAACTCTAATTGGCCAAAAATCACCCCAAGTAGACGAAAAGAGAAAAAGTCAACATGGGCTTTGACTTTGACCAAATGGTCAATTGAAGCTCATCAGTGCTTTGGGAGGCACCTCAGCTGTAAGTCTTAGTTCTGCAGACAAATAGAACTGAGGTGCCTCAATCTCAACCTAAGGTGCCTCAGATCAAAATCTATCAACAATTTACCTTTGGCGGGTGGATAAAATCGTATCCATCTGAGGTACCTCAAATCACAACTGAGGCACCTCTTGAGGTGCCTCAGGTCCACATCAACCCAACAGTAAAGTCAATTTTTGAGCTATAAATAGTTCCCCAAAAGTTAAGATTAAATATCAACAACTTGTATTCAATTCCTAGTTTCTTTTTTGATCTTTCTAATGTATGTAAGAGGCTTCTCTGCCTGCAATCAAAGAGATCTTTTAGTTGAGCTTTCAACTGCCTCAGATTAGTAACCACCTCGATTGCAACTAAGTAAATAGTAGCTTCGTCTCTTTTGTTGTTGTTATTGCTTATGTTTTTTAACTGCTAAAAACTAATTTCTATATTTATAAAAGAAGCAAAAGCTTTAGTTTTAACCTGCAGGGCAATTCATCTCCCTCTTGCTGGCCTGCCAATGATCCTATAAGTGGTATTAGAGTGAGGATACTCCAGAAGGACTAACCGCTAACTAAAGTAAATTACAAATGGCCAGATCAAGCATCTACCTACCAATGTTTGAGAGGGAGTTTGCAACATGGAAGCAAAAATGGAGGTATTCTTTAGTATAGATTTTGAAATATTATTAACAATAAAATATGATTTTGAAGTTCCCAGAGACTAAAACGACAAGATAAAAGAAGTGAATCTCTAGAGCAAAAAGCAACAGTCAGATTCTGTAGCCAATAGAAAGGCAGATTTTCATCTGCTAATAGTACTACCACCTCAAGAAGTCAACCACATCAGCAAATACAACTCGGCAAAAGAACTCTGGGAGAAATTCTTGGAGCTTCACAAAGGCACATCGAACGCGAAGCTAGCACGATGAGATCTACTTCAGAACCAGCTAACCAACCTTTGGATAAAAGAAGGAGAGACGGTGGCTCAACTGCATGAGAAGATCAAGGAGCTAATCACCGGACTCACAAATCTTAGCGAATCAATAACAAATCGTGCCTCAATTCGATATGCTCTCAATGCCTTCCCAAGAACCCAGGAGTCGACTTTAATAGTAGATGCCTACTATATCGCAAAGAACCTGGAGGTAAGTACCCTTGAAGAAATATTTTCTATTTTTGAATAACATGAATCTTGGAGTGCAGGAAATAATAATAAGATGGTTAATGTCACCCTAAACACAAGACAAATCGAACTAGATTCGGAGTCTTCAGCGGGCGAAGAAGAAAAGGCATTTGTGGTAAAAAAAAATTAAACAAGATGTTTAGATCTAATAAATTTTCTAAGATGCAGAGCAAGAAACGGTCACTAAGAAAAAGGCAAGTTAGGTGCTACCACTATAATGAAGATGGTCAAATCAAAGAGCAATGCCCCAAATTGAAGAATAAAAAGAAAGAAAAAGGAAACAAATCCAAACACAAGAATTTAAAAGTAACGTCGGACGACAGATCTTTAGAAGAATACGAGATTGAGGCCTACGTCAGACCTGCACTTATGATAAGCCATCAAGAAGAGGATGATTAAGCATCCACCTCCGACATGAGCATTGATGAAGGGGGAGATTAAACAAAAGAGAGCAGTGGGGAAGGGAGAGCATCTAGTTTCAGACAAACGATATGGTAAGTGAGGTATGCAAACTTCCTCCCGACAAACTACATTTTGGTATTAGATCCATGTTTAGGAGTTTATGTAAATTAAGGACAAAAAATATAAATTTGAAAAAGAAGTTAACCCTTTCATGTCCTTTAGAATTATATGAACAGTTAAAATTGAAAATGCAAAACTAAAAGAACAAATAGAAAATCTGGAAAATGATTTTGCATGCTCAAATGTTTCTTCTACGAAAAAGAATATTAGATTTTTTTAGACAACTAAATTGGTACTTCAGAAAACATAAGGGCTAAATTACACAAATTTTCAAAAATTATATTCCATTGAAATTCTTGATCAACCCTGTAGGTAGGAGTTTATATTGGATTCCAAAATCAGTTTTAAACTGTTAAATATTTTTTTGTTGAATATATTGCTCTTAATATTTTTTGATTATTAGAAAATCCAAATCAAATAGTAATATTTGAAAATAATTTAGTTTTAATTTTTTATGATGTATGAAGACTTTATATAGTTACTAGAATTTTTTTATGTTTGATGAATTTGCATGAACTTCTTTTTGAAAATTGACTTTTTATTTATTAAAAATAGTTAGAAAATTATTTTCGATAAATCCAATTTTTAAGGATTTGAACGTTCTATTTTTGACCATTTTAAAAATTTAGCATAATTTTTTGAAGTCAATATCTAAATTTAAAATTATTTTTTTGAAAATCTTTTTTGTGATTAAAATCATTATTTTTGAACTTAGAAAATTTATTTTAATTTGAAAACTTTTGTACTATTAGGTTCATTGATTTCACACTTTGACAAAAATATTGAAAATTTCTAATGGTTAAATAATTTTTATGAATTTTTATATGAAAATCATATTTTTAATGGATAGATACTCAGAAAATTATTTTTGATAGTTTTAATTTTTTTTTTGGGATTTGTACGCTATATTTTGGATGTTTATCAAATTTTTCTAAAGTCAAATTCAAATTTTAAAATATTCTTTGAAACTCATCAAGCTTTTACTTAAAAATATATTTTCCCCCCCTTAATGAGTTTGTTTTTCATGTTTTTCTAAATATATTTTTTTATCCTATTATTTGATGTGATCAAAGGGGGAGAGTGATGAGGATTATGTTAAGGGGGAGGTCAATTAATTGAAATTTATTTGCATTATCTTTTTTACGCTAAATTGCATTATTTATTTTAGTGTTCTAATATTTTTTTAGTTTGTTTATCCTAACTTATCTTGGGTTGATGCACATAAAAAGGAGCAGATTGTAACTATCCCTGATTGATTTTGATGTAATTAACCAAGTCAAGTTAGGTTCTGGTGAGTTTTGATCCCTGTGTCTAAGTGTGCAGGAGCTTAGGAGCGTAGGAAGTCGAGCGAAAGACACAGCGGACGAAAATGATGGCACGGGAAGAGAGCCGACAGACTCAGTGCATCCGAGGGCCATGGAGGTTTGCGGAAGAGTACATTGATGGAGCAAGAAGGACGTGCATGATGTCCGAGGAACAAGAAGTCGAGGGGAAGTCCATTCGAGGCAAAGGTCAGAGTCAAATTCGGATAAGTCTAACTCTGGTTGGCCAGACATCACCCAAGCGAACGAATGGAGAAAAAGTCAATGTGGATGTTGACTTTAACCAAGTAGTCAACTGAGGCCCCTCGAGTGCTTTGGGAGGCACCTCAGCTACAAGTCTTAGTTCTACAAACAACTAGAACTGAGGCGCCTCAGTATCAACCTAAGGTGTCTCAGATCAGAACTGAGGCGTCTCAGATCAAAATATATCAACAGCTTACTGTAGGCACGTGGATAAAATCGTATCCATCTAAGGCACTTCAATCACAACTGAGGCGCCTCAAGTTCACATCAACCCAATGGTAAAGTCAGTTTTCGAGCTTTAAATAGCTCTCAAAATCTAGGATTAAAGATCAACAACTTGTATTCAATTCCTAGTTTCATTTCTGAGGTTTCCAACATCTGTAAGAGAGGCTTCTCTGCCTGCAACCACGGAGATCTTTTAGTGGAGCTTTCAACTGCCTTGGATTAGTAACCACCCCGGTTGCAAACAAGTAAATAGTAGCCTAGTCTTTTTAGTTGTTGTTATTTCTTATATTTTTTAACTACTAAAACTAACTTCTATATTTGTAAAAGAAGCAAAAGATTTAGTTCTAACCTGTTGGTGCAATCAACCCAAGTGTGATCGAGTGGATCATGGGTTTTGATGTATGTGTCAATATAATTAAGTTAGGTTGTCATATTGGTTTGATATGAGTGTTTGAGTCATGCAGGACTTAGTGAATCACACATGAAGTACACATCCGAGGCACGAGAGCCTAAGGAAGAGGACTTCGAGGGAAAACCGGGGAAGTAGACATCAAGGGCATACGCGAAGGATGGCATGGAGGCAAGCCGTGGGCTTGTGTGCGCATCCGGGGGACGAAAGCCAAGGGAAGAGAACTTCAAGGAATGAACCAAGGGAGTGGACTTCAAGGCATACGCGAAGGATAGACTTCAGAGTGAGTTTGAGTGGAAATGTAAGCTAGGTAGTCGACTGCGGGAAAGGTCAGTCGACTGCTAGCGCAAAACTGAAACTCACAGAAAGATCAGTCGACTGGTCTAGGCACCAGTCGACTGATCTATTAGAAAATATATCCATTAGCTAGCCACTGGCTGGGCATCAGTCGACTGCCCTTTGGGGCAGTCAACTGGTGTCGGGGGTTAAGCTGTTTAAGGAACAGCTCTCTCCTCTATTTAAGAAGAGACTTTGGAGCAGAATAGGGCTGCGATTCTTTATTGTAAGATCCTATTCTAAGTGCTCAAAGTCTCCATTGCTTACTCTCTTCCTCCTACTCTAATTTCCATCTTGTAAAAGAGGAAGAGAGCATCTTGTGAAGGTTTCTCCACCTTGAAGGAGAAGATCATAGTGAAGCTTGCGTGCATGGTGTGGATCCTTGGATAGTCACCTCTCTGAGGTGGATACCAAGTAAATCAGGGAGTTAGCATTGTTTCTTTTATCTTTTGATTTTTGTTTTTATGCTTTAGCTAACATTCTTGTAGATAAGATCAAAAAGAAGCTATTCACTCCCCCCCCCCCCTCTAGCTAAACGCTAAGGTCCCAACATAACCTACAGGGAAATTCTCCCCCTCTTGCCGACCTGCCAACGGTCCTACACTATCTAGGCATTTGGACCTACTCGGGGCGCCTAGACTTTTGGTCGCCTGGGTCCGTTCTGAGCACCTAGAGACCTTTTTTCCAGCTAACTTCCATCTTTAGTTTTCTATATCATAGAGTTAGCACAATAGGCATAATAAAGATAATATTCAACAATTTGATAGTCTTGGGACTATCCGGTTTTGACTTTTGGATTTCTCATGAAATCTTAGGCCAATCCAACACCTACCGTTCCCTTCAAAGGAACACATCCTAAGCTACTTCTCAAAGGAGTAGTTACTTGACTTGCCAAACATCCGATCCTCCAAACCTATTTAGGCTTCCTGCTCGGCATCCAATCCTTTGACTCCTAGGACTTTCTCTCAATGTCTGATCTATTAGGATGTATACTATAAGTCTAGCTTTTGTATGAACATCTATTTTGAAATAAGAATCATAATGATCATATGTTTGTATTTTATATTTGTTATATATGCAGTTGTCTGTTACTTTACATTGTAGATAACATGGTGTGTGGTGTCACATAGAAGATCATGTTATCAGCTTTTGTATAAGTAGTGGCTCACAACCAAGATGGATTTGGGTAAACCATTGGAACGGTTGTAGTGTAATTTGATATTAGTCTATCTTGACTATAAAATTACACTAGTGCACTTTGTGTGTATTGAGTAGAACCGTTTTGAGGTTGTTCAATTTATACTGACTATATAATCGAACAAGACCTCGATTATTATGGAGTACATGCTCTTAATCTCGATATAATAACGGGCATATGTACTTAATATTTATTTCTTTAATTTATCAATGGACGAGATTTATTTGTTAAATCAATAGGCCTAGTAAATTTAGAAATAATATTATTTATATGGTGTGTCATTGATTATAGAAGGAAATTGTGTCCTAATTATTTAGGATAATGATGTCCCCTTGAGGAGCTCATAAGGATTATCATGTAAATCATGCAAGTGGACTTGGTCCGACATGATAATAAAAAGTTGAGTGGTACTACTCTTAGAGTTAGATGTTAATTAATTAAATTGTCAGTAATTTAATTAATTAACGGGCATGCGATATCTTAAACATGGGAAGATAATGTACGCATAATAAGAAGGAGCCCTTATTTTATTATGGGGTTGGTGCGGTAGTTCAATAATAACCCATTAGTGAAGCGGGTTATTATTAACGGGTCGAGTTAAAGATTCGTTAGGAGACAAAAACCAACTCCTCCATATGGTCCCTATTGTTGCCTATAAATACCCTCATAAGCCACCAAATGAAAGCCCTTCACCTAATTATCTCCCTCTCTCTCTCTCTCTCTCTCTCTCTCTCTCTCTCTCGTGGTTTGCGGCGTCGGCAAGAACAACAAGGTGTGCCTAGGGTTTTAGAGAAGGAAGAAGATCCTTTCTCCTTCTCCTTCTTCTCTTCTCTTCTTCTCTTCACCTTTGGGAATCGGCAACATCAAGCTAAGGGGGAGGCGGCTAGGTCAAGCAAAGGAGGAGTCTTCTTCCTCCTTTGGGCGTGCGGCAACAAGAACAGGAGGGGGTCAGCGCAAGAAAGAAGGAAGAAGAAGAGGGATTTTTGGTGGCTTTGTTTCTTTGAAGATCGTCGCCCACACAACGTTCAAGAAGAGGATAGGAATACAATAGAAGATCAAGAGGTAGATCAGGAGGTATAATCATGATTTTCGTTCTATTTTAATTGTATTTTCTTATTTTACTTGGACCCCGAATTAAACACAAGAACCGGCGATCCAAACGTCATCCTCTATTCCACTGCTATTCGATAAAGGATATTGATTGCTTGAACAACAAGTTTGTTCAAGCGATCACTCAATCGAAAATCATGATGATGATGAAGGTCATTCGGGAAGTTTTCCCTATCCGGATTAGTTCTAATCTTTAAAATTTTAATCTGGGGATATAGGAAGGAATCCCAAGGCCAACAATTGGTATCAGAGCCATGGTTTTCAATTTTATATGTTTTGGATTCGATTACTTTCATATTTTTTATATATAATTTATGTCGGATAATAGTAGGATGTGCAATAGGCTAACTTTGTGATTGCAGGTATTAGATCCAACTATTATAGCTATGTGATTGTGTATGATTGTGTGTGTGATTGTATATTGGAATCCTCGGGGTTGACGAGGCCATTTGTATTTAATTATAATTAAATACGGCAATGTTAGCCGCTTAGTTTAATTTACTTTTCGATCTAGATATTTTGTACACTCCTTTGTGGAGTATAGGATCGATGGATGTAAATTAAATTTTTTTTCTCTCGGCTCGGTTCCCTACTTGTGCGGCTAAAGGAGGAGGAGGAGACGAGATGACAACACGACTGGAGGCATATTGGAGAACAGCAGAATCTACAAAGCCATAATAGTTAAAAATTTTGAATTTCCATATTTATTGCTTGTTGTTTAATATGCTTGTTGTTAGCTACTAGATTCACGGAACTTTAGTACTTGTCCTGGAGGTCTAGGGTTCGAATCTGCGGAAGGCAAAAATCCACTGCCGGGAGTGGGAAGACCGTAGGGCACGACCTAGAGAGCCGCTTGATGGGGCTAGAGGGGTCGTGTCGCTACACTACGGTATGATCGTGGTGGTCAGTACCTCTTGGGAGAATTTAGGAGTTATTTATCAGAGGCTGGGATTCAATCTCAATTGTCCGCACCTGGTACACCCCAACAGAACGGTGTGGCGGAACGAAGGAATAGGACTCTTATGGAAATTGTTAGATAGATGATGAGTGATAACCATCATTTTTGTTGATTATTTTAGGCTCTAAAATCCATGTTTGATCCACATTTTATATGATTAAGTTTGCAATTATATTAGGTTTCATGTATTCCCCCTATTTTGGCATTTAATTTAAATCTTTATATATTTGGGATATTTTTTTGACACTAAATTTGAATATCATTTTGTAGGCTTCAAATGATCATGGACCTAGATCAAATCAGGTCAGACTTGAGTCAGCATTGGATCCAGATCAAAGGGATCAAGCATCGGGTTAATAAGAGCCGTCCATTCCAGAGAACGGCTAGATCTGAGCCATCGGTCAACTGCTGGTCAATCCGAGTTCAAGATAGAATCAATCATGACCATAGATCAAGTTCTGAAAATTTCAGCCAAATCAGAAGTAATCTGACCGTTGGATCAAGCTCAAGATGTTCTAGACCGTCCATTCAAGAAAAAGAACGATCTGGACCATCCTCCACTGATCTGGTTAATCCGAGCTGGGGATAGGTAGATCAGGACCATTGATTGAGATCTGTGGATTTTGGTTCAGATCTGAAGAGATCTAACCGTTGGATGAAGTCAGATTGATATCAGTCGCCCGTTGCTTCCATCATCATATGGCTTAACTGGCTTGGCTAATCGGACTCAAGTGCTTGGCTGAATCAAAGGGCTGAGTGAATCCAATGACCAAAATCAAGCTAAACCCAAGGCTGGACTGAGCCAATTGCTGAGCCGAACTCAAGCTGGACCGAACTCAGGCTGGACCGAACCCAAGCTGGCTGAACCAAAGGACTGATTCGGCTGAACCAACTGCTGGGCTGAAGAAACTGAACCCAGGCCCAAACACAACTGCTGAACCCAAGGCTAGACTGAACCAATTTCTGAGCTGAATCAAGCTGGACCGAACTAAATGAAGACTGAACCCAAGCTGATCTGTGAGTGGCTTGGCTGAACCCACGCGCAGAAGAGGATTGGGGTTTTCTCGACTTCGACAGACAGCGAGGGATCATCCTCCCGACTCTATCTTCTCCACACGAGGGCGATCGGGGAGAGGCGGCTGAGACGAGGGGTTCCCGTCTCACTCAACCTCTCCACCTCCACCAAGGGTCGGCCGGAGATTGAATCGATCAGTTTGAGGGGTTCCCGACTCGGTCAGATCTTCTCCATCCACTCTCCACTTCATCGTCTCTGGTCGGAGATTGAATCGATTAGTTTGAGGGGTTCCCGACTCGATCAGATCTTCTCCATCCACTCTCCACTTCATCGCAAGCTAGGGCCCAGGGATTCCGAGCCCTAGTCGACTTCACCGCCAGCTTTCTCTTCACTGCTCGAAAGGGTTTCTTCTTTGTCCAGTTTCATTAGATCCATTTCCTAGCAGCTTTGTCTTCATCAGATTAGATCTGATTTGGCAGAAATTCTTAATCAGCAGCTTCATTCCAGCAACTTTTCATCATTTTCGTTCAGCAATTTCTTTCACAGAAGTTTTTCAACAGCAATTTCTTTCACAGAAGTTCTTTGGCAGATCAATTCTTTCACAAAATTTCATAGCAGTTCATTAGATTGGATTAACTATTTTTTTCATCAGATCACTTGATTGGGTTAATGTAGTTGAAGGATATGTGTTAGAAGTTGAATATTTGTATTAGACGGATTTCCCCCAATTCAAATTGCACGTACTTGAAGTCATTTAAAACATGTCTACCATGTGTTTGATTACATGCTTCTTAGAACAGTCAATTTCAATTGTGATGTTTCTTAGTTGATTAACTCTTGTTTTGTATTGCTCTTCCATTGCTTTCAGTTTCATGTCTTCATTTAAATGCAATTAAGTTAGATCAGTCTAGATTTCTTTAATGCTATAGGTTTTGTTCCATATCTAGGTTTCATTGATCCCTATTTCTTGAATGCTACTTTCATGTTGCCTTTTCTTTACTGCAATTGTAGTTAGGGTAAACTAGATTTCCTTACCTGCATTGTCCTTCCTTAATTAAAACTAGATTTCATACCTGCTTACTGTTTCTTTTCGTAGTTTTAACATTCAAATCCAAACTCCAGTTTCATATCCAAAACCCAAAAGCAATAACATACGATCCTGAGAATTATCATGTACCAACTACATTCGTTGGGAGACGACTCGAGTTACTCTATGCTACATTAGTTTAGAGGAGTTTGATACTTAAATTGTATTTGATACTCGTGGTACGACACGCGAGCCTTATCAATGAGTTATTCTGAATTACCGAATTCGTTCTAGGGATATGCTCTGGAAACGACAGTGTACATTCTGAACTTGGTGCCTTCTAAATCAGTACCCTCTGCTCCCACAAAATTGTGAAATGGGCGTAAGCCTAGTCTGAGACATATTCAGATTTGGGGTAGTCTAGCACATGTACTAAAGGAAGACGCTGATAACTTGGAATCTCATACGGAAGTTCGCTTGTTCGTAGGCTATCCTTGAGGAACGAAAGGTGGTTTGTTTTATAGTCCTAAAGACCAGAAGGTCATTGTTAGCACGAATGCCCGATTTTTAGAAGAAGAATATGTAATGAACCACAAGCCCATGAGTAAGATTGTTCTAGAAGAAATTGTTAGTGATATGAGAAAAGTGTCCTCAGGCAATCGCCTTATGGTTGTAATCATTTATTTTAATAAATGAATATTCATTATTTGAGTATACATGTTTTTGTATTTGATTGAGATCTTAAACTCATTTACTGAATGTCCGCAATACAATTCACAGCATGAGAGAATTTGTGATGAATTCACAACTAGTGATTATCTCTACATGTGCAATTGTGAAGTATTGAAATTGTCCCTAGTCGATGAATTGATAAATACGGGCACTATCAATTCTGTTGAGACTAGCATGGGTTATTCTCTAATCAGCTGATTCTCACTGGCTGGTGGCATTGGGATGTCCGGAGATAAACATGAATGCTAGTTAAGGGAACTAGTTCATTAGAGTGGCTGGCTGTAAAACTTCATATGGTAGTCTACATATAGATATGTCAGTGAAGTTCTTACTGCAGCTTAAGTGCGATGTTCCTTTGACTTGTGGTGTTCAAGTCGTCTTGGTCATGGAGACTTATACTTTGACACCTTAAGCAAGCATCTCCAAGGAGGTGTGGACCCAGGATGATTGGGTATAAGCCGAAGTGCCCGAAGATGTTTGAACAGCCTACAAAGGATTCACCACTCCTTGCGAGGAGATATATACCCAAGGTCTATCGTCGGATTGTTACTCGAAGCCTCTAGCCAGAGCATGACATGTTCAGAGTATGAATCTCTTAGATACATGAGAGTAATTAGAATCCGTAGGACAAGAAAACATTACTTGGGCTAGGTGTGACGTAGTCAGCCTAGTGGGGACTGACACACATAGACTATGTCCTGAACCAAGTGGGTATAAGATGGTCAAGAGAATGGGGCACGATTCATTATAGCTGCTGAAGGGTTTCAGAATTGTTTCTGAGGTCAACCGTTGATCTTTCGATTAATTGGGGATCATGATGTACTACTAGGTGACACTCATGATCGTTCTATAATTGGTTAATCATAGACAGCCAACATAAATCGAAAGCCTATTTAGTCACACACACTACGAGTAATCCAAGGGATTTAAAATGAGTTGAAAATTAGATTTTCCAATCAAGAGAGATTAGGTTTGGTTGAGCCAAACGATAAGTCGAATCTGAATTTTTCATAGACGCATCGGAAGCGTAAAATGGCTAAGTCTTTTGAAGACTTAATAGATGAATTAAATGAGTTTAATTCATTGGGGCGTGGCCTGGATAGGTCGGCCAAAGAGGGTCCCCACTCTCTTTGCTTGGCCGGCTACAACAAAGGGAGGGAACCAAATTGTTTGGTTCAATTTATAAAATAAATCAAGTGTGGTTTGTTTTATAAAATTATGGATGATATAAATTTTTATATAAACCAAAGTTTGGTTTATTTTTCATGAAAATTAAAATGAACCATGGATTGGTTTATTTTATTTTATAAAATCAATCATGGATTGATTTACCATGATAAAGAAATTTATATAAAGAAATTTATATAAAGAAATTTATATAAAATTTATTTTTCATGGAAATTAAAATGAACCATGGATTGGTTTATTTTAGTTTATAAAATCAATCATGGATTGATTTACCATGATAAAGAAATTTATATAAAGAAATTTATTTTTCATGGAAATTAAAATGAACCATGGATTGGTTTATTTTATTTTATAAAATCAATCATAGATTGATTTACCATGATAAAGAAATTTATATAAAAAAATTTATATGATAAATTTCTTATGAAAATTTATTCCACAAGAAAAAAGAGACTTGGTTGATTTTTATCATGAATTAAAATATGATTTTAACCATGATATAAAATCAAGACTTGGCATGATGGAATAAGTCATAGAAAATTTATATGATAAATTTCTTATGAAAATTTATTCCATAAGAAAAAAGAGACTTGGCGGTTGAGAGACCACTATATAAAGGACCCAAGGCAAGGCTTGGAGATCATTCGAAATAATCAAAGTATTCTTGCTTGGGCTCTCTCCCTCTCCTCCCTTCTTCCTCTTGGCCGGCCACAAGCCTCTCCTCCCTTCTTCTTGCCGTGAGCACAAGGAGAAGTACCGAGGCGACGAAGTTCTTCCGTTGGGACGATCTTCCTCTCCGACCATCATCACCTTGGGATTGGGCGCAAGTCATCTTCCTCCTTCTCGCCGAAATTGTGATTCCAGCCAACCTTGGTGTTCTCGAGAACACGAAACTCGTGGCTTTGCGAAGTCATCCCGAAGATACTCGGCGTGGACGCGAATGGAGGCGGAGCTTCAAAGGGACGCTTACGGTTGGATCTCGTCCCTTCCTTCGAGTTACGTGAGGTAATAAGTAAATTAGTTTACGTTCCTGCAAAATTTTAAATATATGATCATGTCTACACAAGATAAGGTTGCATGCTTAGATGTGTGGTTAAATAATTTGAGAAATTATTTATGCTAAACCTTCCGCTGCATGTAATTAATTTTAAAATTACGAACCCGCATCTATGTCAACATGCACTCGGGCCCAACAGAAATAAGAGGAGAAGTTCCAACTTTAGTACCTACGGTACAGGATGATATACCACAAGTGGCTGCACCGCGTGTCACAGATGATACACAGGTAGTACCTTGTCGTAGTGGGAGGGTTGTTAGGCAACCTAACAGATTCATGTTTTTGGGAGAGTCTTCGGACTTGATCCCTGGTGAACATGAACCTGATTCTTGGACCTATAACGAAGCACTCCAAGATAAAGATGTGATATCTTGGCAAAAAACGATGAACTCTGAGATAGAATCTATGGATTCTAATCAAGTCTGGGAGCTTGTAGAACCACCGGATAGTGTAAAAGCCATTGAATGTAAATGGGTCTACAAAAGGAAGAGAGGATCAGACGGAATGGTGAAAACCTTTAAAGCGAGGCTTGCTGCGAAGGGGTATACTCAAAAAGAGGGGATCGATTATGAGAAAACTTTTTCGCAGGTAGTCATGCTTAAGTCTATTCGGATTCTCTTGTCTATTGCTGCTCATATGGATTATGAGGTTTGGCAAATAGATGTCAAGACAGCTTTCCTTAACGGAAGTCTTGAAGAAAACATCTATATGAAGCAACCAGAAGGATTCATTGCAAAGGGCAAAGAGTATCTTGTGTGCAAGCTTAATCAGTCCATTTATGGATTGAAACAAGCTTCAAGATCTTGGAACATCCGGTTTGATGAGGTAATCCAGTCTTATGGATTCATACAAAGTTCGGATGAGTCTTGTGTATACATGAGGAGTGACAGAAACGTAGTGGTATTTCTTGTACTATACGTAGATGATATTTTGCTCATTGGCAACAATGTCAAAGGTTGTCAGACATAAGGGTATGGTTGTCCAAATAGTTTGATATGAAGGACTTGGGAGAAGCTGGACACATCCTTAGGATCAAAGTTATAAGGGATCGCAAAAAAAGGATGTTGTGCTTATCTCAAGCTTCGTATATTGGCACTATCCTAGCTCGTTTTAGCATACAAAAGTCCAAGAAAGGTTTTCTACCTTTTCAGCATGGAGTACCTTTATCTAAGGAGATGTGTCCTAAAACATCAAAGGAGACAGAGGAGATGAAGGCAGTTCCTTATACTTCGGCTGTAGGGAGCCTAATGTATGATATGTTATGTATAAGGCGGATATCTGCTTTGTCGTGGGCATGGTTAGCAGATATCAAAGTAATCCAGGATAAGGACATTAGACTGCGGTAAAGCATATATTAAAGTACATGAAAACGACTAGAAATTATATGCTAGTTTACCAGGCAGATCATTTGCTCCCTGTGGGTTACACAAACTCTGATTTCCAATCAGATAGGGATAATAGTAAGTCTACCTCGGGTTATGTGTTTACTTTGAGAGGTGGAGCAATAGTATGGAGGAGTATTAAGCATAAATGCGTTGCGGACTCCACCATGAATGTTGAGTATGTGGCAGCCTCTGAGGCAGCCAAAGAAGTTGTATGGCTCAGGAACTTCTTGATGGACTTAGAGGTAATTCTTGATTTGCCCAAAGCTACCACAATTTATTATGATAATAGTGGTACAGTAGCAAACTCGAAGGAACCACAAGCCTATAAGGCAAGTAAACACATTGAGCAAGTACCACCTGATACGAGACATCATAAAGCGAGGAGAAGTTATTGTCACCAAGATTGTATCAGTAGATAACCTGGCAGATCCTTTCACTAAGGTCCTTCCAGCGAAAGCTTATGATAGACATGTTGAGGGGATTGGAATCAGATGTACGACAGTTTGATGGTAGCATAGTCTTTTAGTATAAGTGGGAGATTGTTAGGATATATACTATAAGCCTAACTTTTGTATGAACAACTATTTTAAAGTAAGAATCATAGTGGTCATATGTTTGCATTTTATATTTGTTATATATTCAGTTGTCTATTACTTTACATTGTAGATAACATGGTGTGTGGTGTCACACAGAATATCATGCTATCAACTTTTGTATAAGTACTGGCTCACAACCAAGATGAATTTGGACAAACCATTGGAACGGTTATAGTGTAATTTGGTATTAGTCTATCTTGACTATAGAATTACACTAGTGCACTTTGTGTGTATTGAGTAGGATCATTTTGAGGTTGTTCGATTTATACTGACTATATAATCGAACAAGACCTTGATTATTATAGATGTGCATGCTTTTAATCCCGATATAATAACGGACACATGTACTTAATATTTATTTCTTTAATTTACCAATTGGCGAGATTTATTCGTTAAATCAATAGGCCCGATAAATTGGGAAATAATATTATTTATATGGTGTGTCGTTGATTATAGAAGGAAATCGTGTCCTAATTATTTAGAATGATGATGTCCCCTTGAGGAGCTCATAAGGGTTATCATGTAAATCCTGCAGATGGACTTGGTCCGACATGATAATAAAGTTGAGTGGTACTACTCTTGGAGTTAGATATTAATTAATTAAATTATCAGTAATTTAATTAATTAATGGACATGCGATATCTTAAACATGGGAGATAATGTACACATAATAAGAAGGAGCCCATATTTTATTATAGGGTTGGTGTGGTAGTTCAATAATAACTCATTAGGGTTATTATTAACGGGTCGGGTTAAAGATCCGTTAGTAGGCAAAAACCAACTCCTCCTCATGGTCCCTATTGTAGCCTATAAATACCCTCATAAGCCACCAAGAGAAAGCCCTTAACCTAATTCTCTCTCTCTCTCTCTCTCTCTCTCGTGGTGTGCGACGCCGGCAAGAACAACAAGGGGCGGCTAGGGTTTTAGGGAAGGAAGAAGATCCTTTCTCCTCTTCTCTTCTCTTCTTCTCTTCTCCTTTGGGCGCCGGCAACATCAAGCTAAGGGGGAGGCCGAGGTGAAGCTTCTTCCTCCTTTGGGCGTGCAGCAACAAGAACGGGAGGGGGTCGGCGCAAGCAAGAAGGAAGAAGAAAAGGGCTTTTTGGTGGCTTTGTTTCTTGGAAGATCGTCGCCCACACTATGTCCAAAAAGAGGATAGGAATACAATAGAAGATCAAGAGGTAGATCAAGAGGTATAATCTTGGTTTTCATTCTAGTTTAATTGTATTTTCTTATTTTACTTAGATCTCGAATTAAACACAAGAATCGGCGATCCAAACTTCATCCTCTATTCCGCTGCTATTCGATAAAGGAGATTGATTGCTTGAACAATAAGTTTGTTCAAGTGATCACTCAATCGAAAAGCATGATGATGAAGAAGGTCGTTCGGGAATTTTCCCTATCCGGATTAGTTCTAATCTATAGAATTTTAATCCGGGTATATGGTGGAATCCCAACGCCAACATGATCCTCCAAACCTATTAGACTGCTAGACATTCGATCTCCAGACCCATCTAGACTTCCCTCCTAATGTACTTGATCTGCCAATCTTCCTGCCTAGTCCAACCAACTAGTACTTCCTTGCTCAGTCCACTAACCAGAACTTCCTTACCTAGTCCAACTGACTAGGACTTCCAGGTTGAGCTACCTATACACTAGGTCAACATTGTTAGATCACAACACAATTTAACTTTGAACTTTTTGTCAATATCAAAATCATTTCAATTATCTAGTGCTTCCTGCACCACATCTTTACGAGGAGGATATCCTGTAGAATGCCTAGTTGGATAAGATAAGTCTTCCCTTTCTAAAATAGCAACTAATTCTTTATTTCATGCCACTAATTCTTCATTTGGGGGGTAAGGAATTCAATAATTTGTTACTTTTCAATACAAAATGAACATTCAACTGCCTTTGGTGAGTCTATATCGATTTGTACAATGGATGTGTACCCAGTTATGGTGTTGACTCAAATTGAGTGGTGATAGGGGTCCAAATAAATCGACTTCCACGGAGTAGAGAGGATACCTCGGGAGTAGAGAGAAAATCAATAATAATATGAATAATCAATAATAATAAATACTCAATTAAAAAATATTTACATAGATAATAGGATTGTAGCATTATTTCAAATATATCTTATTTCACCCCGAGAGGTGAGACTCCTTCTAACTTAGCTCTTACTTTATTAATATAAGAATAAGTAGACCTACACTTGCATATTCTTGGTCCTACGATGCTAGTTGGTCGTTGAATAGGGACATGCTCGAGAAATCAAACTTATATCATAAATAAATTATTAGATGTTATTAATTATTTATGCAAACAAATAATACGTATTCAAGACTTACAATAAGTAGACAAGCAAATCCCTTTCTATAAGAGCAGCTTGACGATACGGCTAGGAGTCTTTACAGCAAACACTTCTCCAAATATCGAGAGTTGAGACGTCATATAATTATATATTACCTCAACCCAATTATAATTTCGTAGGTTGTCGATATCATCGACAATATCTATAATTCCAATGGTAGATTATAAGTTTAAAAAACAAATAAAATAGAAGAAAATATAAAATTTATAAAACGACCTAACATCCTTATCTAATTCCACGCGGAGATAATATTTCCTCATTAGGTATTCCAATCTAGATCGATTTAACTCTTTCCTTATCAAAATATCTTTTATACAAATCTCCATAAGCAACATTAGAATTCATCTTTATATGCATGTCTCTATCTGGGATTCTGAATAATAGTGCTATGTCTTTAGCTGCAAAGTCACACCCACACTGTAAAATTTAAAAATTTTATCTTCTGAATTTCAATTCTCAAAGAGGTTAACTATTAATTTTTGAGGTTGTAAGGTTGTAAATATAGTCTCACATCCAAGAGCAAAACCATGAGGGTTTAAGCCCAAAATGAACAATATCATACTATTATGGAGATATCTAAATTTTTTCAATCCTAACAATTTGTATCAGAGCCCGGACTACCAGAAGGTCTAACCACCGACTGTGCACAAGAGCTATGGTCTAATTGAACCATGCAGATTAAGTCTTGAACAAAGAAAGTATGAGCTCTCGTGTTTTGATCAAAAGGACCAGACACCGGACAGAGAAGTTCTAGTTGCACTATGCAATGAAGTCTTAGTAGGTCAGGTGGACCGAAGGCAAAAAGTCTTTGTCGATCGAGGATCAAAATCAATCGGAAAGGCTTTCCACATGAGGGGCTATGTGGTCCTTTGTTTAAGGGAGGATTGTTGGGTTGCAAGGTTGCAAACATAGTTTCAAATTGAAAACACATAAAAAAGATCATAGGCTTATAAGAGAAAGATATCTCTATTAGTATGAGGCCTTTTGGGGAGAACCCAAGAGTAAAACCATGAGGGCTTAGAATTAAAGTGGACAATATCATACCATTATGAAGATATCTAAATTTTAATTCCTAAGTGAAATTTTGATATGTTAAAGAAAGACTACTTATAATGTTAATGTGTTTTACATAGAGATCCACTCATGAATATTGTGTCCCTTGTCCTTACCCTTGGAGAAGCTTGACAAAAGAATACTATAAATAACCCAATTACTTATCCAATGTAACTTATGCTCAATATGTGACTTTTTTCGGTTGTTGATATATATATTTGTATTTTCTGTAGTATACAAATAAAATATTCTAGCTTTGTAAACAATCAATCAAATAATATGATTTTCATCAAACTAAATTAAACTATTTAGAAGAGCAACACCACTTGTTAGGCTATTTTCCATGATAAAAAGTATGGCACAAAAGTCAAAATCAATTATACTTTTTAATCGTAGTAATTGATTATACAGATCAAACCATTTGCAAATATTATTCCTAATTAATGATGATACTAAGATAATACGTATTTTAAACTTCACTCGATGGCCTACCTATATGATATTGCTTAAGTCAATTCAATCACACAGCTTTTATGCAACTAAGTTAAACTAAGAATACATATTGCTTAAAATTTTTAAAAATATATAATCAAATAAATTTCATCTAAAAAGATGATCGATTGTTCGAAATTTCGAATGTTAATAATACTATAACCTTGGAGTCAAACCTTAAACATGATTCTTTTAGGGAACAAACAACTGAAAAAATGAAAACCTTATACCAAAGGGAGATCACGTGGTCACCGATGAAACGCTGAAAGCTATCATTCTCGATTTCGTTGATGAGAAGTGAGTGAAGCTAGTCAAAGCACCGGTGAATACTAAATTGAGACAATCCGATGAAGCAAAAGTATGGATTTAGATAGATTTCACCAATAAAAATTAGGGTTTTCGATTTGACCGATAAAGCAGCAAGAGCGAGGTGGTGTCAAAATTTTTTACGTAAAAACACGAGCGATTCAATGAGATATCACAGACTGCCATTTGAACCACATCCCTACTTCGAATGATCATGCGACCATGCACATGATTTTGAAAAGGATAAAATGGAAAACCAACCCACACGAAACTACATAATTTAGACAATCCAAAAACCACCTACCCGATTTGATAAATCACATAACCAACTATGCAATTTTGGAATCGACAAGGTAAAGTTGTAAGTTGGCAAGAACTATAAGGGACGGAGGACAAGAACTACGAAGGGAGCAAAACAGTTTATTAATATGCTAGTCCCCATGGGATCCGAAAATTAAAGTTAATACTTGCATGATCCCGAAATCAATCGAAACCCGAATTAGGAAATATCTGTAGTAGGCAACAAATTGGAAAGGTTATGACAGTGTTATCTGATAAACAACCAAAAAACCAGACATTAGGATATTGATAGCCAACCTCTTATGTCATTGTTCATCCCTTTATACAACCTCTAATCAGAAATGAGATTCCAAAAGAACTGAATTTGTCATTGCAGAGGGAGGACGACAATTTAGCTAGGGATCATTTACAGCTCAACAGCACTGAATTTATAACATGCATTACTAAACGCAAGTTGGGTAAGTCGGAGGCAGCTGTAGTTGGGAGTGATCTTTGATGAGCTAGTATACTATAAACCTGCTCAAAGATCGGTCGTACATATGATGTGATCGTAGGATCAGCTGGGTTGATTTGGACGGCCACATCCGTTATCCAACCTATCTTCCTCAATGTCTCATTGCTAATGTCACATGCCAGCTGCTGTAGAAGGGCTAGAAGAACACCTTGGCTTAGAGGAGGTGGCGCAGTGCAACAAATGGCATGCAAGTCAACCTGAAAAATGGAAAAAATGGAACTGGATAAAGATAAAAATTTGCATAACTAATCATCATGAAAAGAAAAGAAGCATCAGCAAAAGGTATTTCTACAATTTCAAGCATGTAAGAGAAAGCAAATGAGTATAAGCAAAAGGGATTCCATAGTTTCAAGTATGCAAGAAACACAAAAAAATAAATAAATAAATAAAGTAGCCTAGAGATCGAAGAGCAGTATGAGAAATGTGAAACAAACAAACAAAAAAGGATGGCCATGTTGATGGACAAGTTTTGAGTGAGTGTAATAGCAAAACGCACCTGCATACATAACCAAGACACAATGGACACATCGCTTCTTTGAAGAGCTAATGTAAAAGCTTCCTCATACTTGTGCTCAGATATTAATCGTGATAATTCTGTTTTTGGATCCATAGGTGCCTCTATTTGTTGAACAGACAAGGCCTGCAAGGAAAAAAGCATCCATTGCTCCTCATACTTGTAACCAAATTGTCAGATTCAATGAATGTATGTCAGAGTCAAGACTTGAGAAGATTTGTGGGAAACAAAGTTCTCCATCCGCATGTATGCAAATGAATCTGTGTTTTTTTTAGATTTAGTATGAGTAGAAGAGAGCGATCACAAGGGGATAAGAGTTGACGTTTACCATCTCTGGAAGACCGGGTATGGATCCATTGCTCTGCTGTAAGTTAATAGTAAGAGCTGAATTTGTGTTTTCAGCAGCAATAAGAGCTAACAGCTTACGCTGGCCATCAATCAACTCAGTGGTGAAATTCTGGGTCATTGATGAGGCCGAATTGATAGCATCCTGCAGAGAAAGGAGTGTAAGGCCAAGAATTTGACAAAATAGTCTAAAGTTCAATATCTACCCTCAAAGTAAGCGCCAAGGGAGTATGTGTTGCCTCAAGCTGTTGCCGAGAAGCAACAGTATGTTCGCTCATTCCTTTCTGGAACACAGAGTCTATTTGTTCAAACATTGTTTTACAAAACTGCTCAAATGCAGGTACCACTGAGGATTCTATGGAGGATCTTAAAGCATCCTGCATGATTAGGGACAGTTAAACAGAATTTAAAGCAAACCAAGGTATCTTCTGGTGACATTTATATTAATTAATATAAGCTATAACAGTATAGCATAAAATGTAAAACAATCACACAGCTCTCTCTCTCTATATATATATAACAGGTGGTGTTTGTTAAAAAGACAAACAATAATAATGACTTAAAAAGACCCTTCCATACCTGAAGCACTTGCTTTCCAGAAGTTTGGAACTGCATTTGAACTTGTCTTGATACTGTAGATTCAAGCTTTGAAGAAACGGACTTGTCCAATTGATTCACAGCTTTATCCCCCACTCCTCTCTGAGAGAAAAACATAAGACAATTGGGAAAAATTCAAAACATAATTTCCTTGGTATGACATGCCTCAGAATAATGGATAAATATGGCTTTTATCTGTTGGGAATGTATTATGAGCTTCACATCTCTTGGAAGCCTGTAAACAATGCTTGCACCCAGTGCTATGCCCATTACAAGAAGATAGGGTCTTTTTTTATTATTATAGAAGAAACTATTCTCAAGTTTTCTGAAGCTCATTTAAATTTCCAAGTAATACATCCAAAAAATAGCTACTTACTGAGGAGAATAATGAATTTTATATATTTAATAGGTAATAAAAAAAATAAGAAATTAAGAGGTATGAGGAAAACCTGGAATGATTCTGTGATTGCAGAAGAAATAATTGGTGTAATTGCACGAGCTATAGTAGGCCCAACTGTAGATATTTCCTTCTTCAAAATCCTGTCCAAAATTGCAGGCAAATCCTTGTTCACGGCATTCATGATTACATTTATAATATGTTGTGTCTGGTCCTTTCCATTCCGCTCCCGTTTTGCATTTTCTCCTTGAAAACGAATTAGCAGAGCATCTGTGTTCGCTTTAATAGCTTTCTCCATACACCGGCCTAATGCTGCCTCCACTCTTTTGCCTTCTTTGACAACAGGTGCAGCCACCATACTGCTCATTTGCTTCTGCATTTCCTTTTGCATGATCATGAGCTGGGGAAATAAATTAAAGTGAGTTTCTTAGACAGCACATCTTAAACAGATAAATAATACAAAATGCGAACAGAGCATGAAGAATAATGATATTCACAATTAGTATCACAACCCAAGTTGGAGAAATTTATCATTCATGCCACACACATAAATCATTCCCTTTCAATTACTTTTAAGTTTTAGCAATGGCCTTACCAAACTGTGAAAAGAGGTACAAAACAAAAAAAGGACAGCCCGGTGTACAAAGCTCAGATTATGCAACAAATATCAGAAACCTATCGGTTAAAGTTACTTTTTTAATTATATCTTGCATGATTTAGTAGCAAAAATGAAGTTCTGAATCCTGATGCAGCATTAGCAGAGGAAGAGGAAAGAGAAGAAAAGAAAAGAGAAGGTAGATAAGAGATACCAGAAAATAACTTCAATTATAGCTGATAACACTTTTAAAATGGGTAAATGAGCTTTTGAATCCAAAAATAAAGATTAAAATAATAATAAATCATTGGCTTGGTGGGAATCATGGTATCTCGCATTAGTTAACTCTTTTGCCTATGGCACAACATATAATCAACTAATTTTAGAATTTGAATAAGTTTAGAATTTGAAAGTGTGTCAACATCACTCTCCACAGAAGAGAAATCCATCCCAAGAAGTTAAATTGGAACAGTACATATAACAAAGATCTTCCAGAGAATCACGATATTTGCACTCATGTATACAGTCATCGCTTGAATGAACAAGATAACGTTGCAAACAGCTTCAGTGCTGAGGCAAATAGATCATCTATGCAAGAGAAAGTTCATTCCACTAACAAAGACGGTGCTAGAAATTATTTTCAAATGGAGGATATTATACATTACTTTCAAATTTACCTCCAAGAAACCAATCACATGCAAAAAAAGAATTAGGGGCTGAAATTGGACAAGAGATTGAATTGTAAGTACAAAATGATTTTAAGAAAAAACTATCACACACAGACAAAGGCTCTAAGTTCCTGCATTAATAGAAAGTTCAGGTAAGCAAGTTTAACAAATGTCACAAAAATTTATCGAGTTAAACTATTCCAGATTGTGTAAGCCCCGAGTTAATAGGAACACTCTCATCAAAGCTTATAACGCTTCTCTATTACCCAACAAGTCCAAGTGTGAGACTAAACTCCTAATGTAGCACTAAACTTATGGTTTCACAATCTCCACCATTTAAATCTTGATGTCCTCGTCAAGAACCAAACTCCAACTCATAGCCTACAATTATGGCTAATTGGCAACATGTGGAATCAATGGTGACTACATCACGCAAGCAACCCTTTCTAACACCTCACAATGCTTTGGATTAAGTCCTCTGATATTATCACCCTACTTGTATACTTGTATGAAAGAATTAGCGTATTAAATGTTCAGTTCTACCCAATGGCCCAAAATGCATATACAAATTAATATGAGTTCTCATATAAGCTTATAAAGCATCTCTACTAACCCCACAGTGAATGAGCATTAAGATAAATTTTTGCATGTAAGTATAACATGGATTAGTAGCCAGGGTTCTAAATGGTGGTCGAGACGGCCGCCTAGGCACCCATCTAGGCAAGAGGTGGGCATCAACCGCACCGCCTTGACCTGAGGCGGCGCTTTAGACATTAACTCACCTCCTTCTACCACCGTCGCACCTAGGATAGTCATCGTCGTCATCGCTGCCACCATTTTGCCACCGCGACGCATCCGGACGCGTCACTTGGGCCCGGTGATGAGTTAGGACATGTCGCGCGAGCCCAGACGTTTCGTCCAAGCCCAACGACAGGCCCAGAGGCATCGCTCGGGACCTCGTGACGAGTCCGCACGCGCTCAACCGAAACAGGATACCCGAGTAAGTTAGTGTTTAATTAAATAACCTTATGCTAAAAATTTTAATCAAATCTTATGATTGAGATAATTTAAATAGACTTAACTAAAACCAAACAAAATTATTCCATTAATTTAATATATATATATATATATATATATTTAAATATTTAGTTTAAATTTTTAATTTTTAATGAACATATTTCATTAAAAGTAAATATTATAAAGAATAATAAGTATTTATAATATTATGTATAAAATAGTAAAAAAAATCAACTGCCTAAACACTGCCTAGGCACCGCCTCAGCGGCGAAGGCGGTAGGCGGTCATTACCCACCCCGCCACTGCCTACCGTCATTTACAACATTGTTAGTAGCTCAAATGAAACTTCAAAAATGATATCATGGAGGCTCAAGATGCATTTCAACAAGAATTGTGATCTTCTACATGGAATACCCCAAGTAGTATGAGGATTTTAAGGACTGGAATAGTGAAATGCATGTTAAATGTACGTATAATGGTATTCCACTATCAAAAATAGAATTTCTTCAAGATTGGTTAACAAATGGTCTTCGAGTAAAATTTCTATTTCCTTTCTATTTAAAACCTTGGCCAAGATCTAAACTATGATCTCATCGTAGAGATCCAATGAAAAAAAAAGTAAAACAAAAAAATTCTAGTTTTTTTACCATTTGGGAAACGGAAATAGAACTTCCTTTTGGTCATCCCTGAACGCTGCCTTCATATCACGTAGATCTATAGGATACTACTAGTACCTATTGGGCTCTTTAACAATCCAATTTCATGCATTTTTTTATTCTCAATTTAACCAAATTTTGATAGATTTAATCAATAATTTAATGCAATTTAACAAATTTCTTTTCTCTAAATCTCTTCTCAATTCTTAGTGAAATACCTATTTCTCAAAAAATATGGGATGTCATTGTCAACACAAATCCAACCTAGGTGATCTGTATTGGTACCGACTGATCTTGACATATATAGTAATAAGTGACCTTGTACATAGTGTTTGTGAGACAAGGTTTATATAGTCGGACCTCAAATAGTTCGAGCTGTCCATTCTTAATTTTATGAAATCAAGTTCATTTTCAATAAATATATATATATATATATTAGTGACAAGAATATCACACCTGGCCATCATAGCTTCTTGAGCTGCACTCTCAACATCATAGTGGTGGTACTGCTCTCTCAATAACTCTGGTTTTTTTTTTTTTGTTCAAGCAAGAATAAACCATAAACCCATAGCACAATAAGTATAAAAGAACAGCTAACCAACACGAGTTGGAAAAGACAGAGCATAGTAAATAACTAAATATGCTATTGATGGCCTTTTGTTTTGGACCAAAATGTGACGAACGGGATGCATATTTTTATATGCTAGGATTAGGACGACAATGTAAGTCTTTTGGGGATTAAAATATAGAGGATAACAGTCTTTTTTTTAAAGAGAAATTATTGATCTATGTAAAAATAGTTTAACATACAACCAAAACAAACTAATTTGAAATGAGGTTGTGATATTATTGGTATGATATGAGACAATCTGGCTGTTGAAATTGCACATAATGTGCACAACATTATGTATCAATATTTGATGCCGCCTTTCTTCACAAATCCAGCTTTTTTCCTGCTTGTGCATAAACAAGGATACTTTTTTCTTTAGCAGGGCATATAAACCTCTACACTTCCAAATCATTACCAACCATTGCACATTTTGAGCCCAATCAGAAGTCAGATCTTGAAGATGAAAGTTAAAATTTTGTGCATGGCTTTCAGAAAGGCAGGGCTTGGGTAGATGCAGTCACGTCTGCTCGTGATTGTTGGCAGTGATCTCAAGAACAGTAGGATGGTAGAATATTGGAGACTCAATGCAGGTCTACAAGCAGCGTAGGAAAATCTGCTCATGATCCAAAATGGCAGTTGCTGATTTGGACAAGAATGCAGCACTACAAGAAGGTATAACAGAGGGTGGGGGTGTTATGTCATAATGACCATAACACATCTCCATATGCAGTGTCAATTTTCTGTAGTATGGGAGGAAGAGCCCTGACAAAAGTAAAGGTGCTCATAGGCCTCTTCTCATTGGAATGCTGCAGATTGACTTGCAGTAGAGAGGTCGGTGTTTCTGCTGGAGAAGATGGAGTTTTGAAGGATTAGGGTAGGGTGTCTAAGGAAATGCCTGCAAAAGGGATAGGTTGGTGGCATGTTGTGTTCTAGGAAAAAAATCAGTCTGTCAAGTTTTGGTGGTAGAGGATGACAATGGTAGTGCAATGGCAAACACTTGCTTCATTAGGAATTCTATGTCAGGAGCTAACATATTTGCTAGAGTGGACACAATCAATAGGAACTAGAGATGCAGAAGAATTTGACTTTAAGATCAATCGATGAGAGCACGGATAGAAGAAGAGAACTGAGAGAAGAGAAGGGTGAAGAAAAAATTGATTTATCATTGACCATGAGACCTGCAAATTGTCTAATTACCCTATGATATAAAATGGTAAAATTTTAGAATTTGAAAGTTATTCGACATAACTAATGAAGAATGTTGCGGTAGTATGTTATTCATCCGATGATTGTTATATAAATGGGTAATTTGTTTAGTTTCTTGATTACTGGGTAGTTTATCAGTTTAGTGGATAGTGTATATGCCCAAATGTCTATATATGGCATCATGCCTAATGTTTAAAGTAGTGCAATAGTTTCAAATTAAAGAGTTCTTCTCCCTTTCCATCCTGAATCAGTTCTTGATGCAGAAGGACCACAGGATAGATGACAGAGGGGAGAGAAGAGGAAGACACAACAAGGAATTGATTTATAATCATTAACATCACGTCTTTAGTTTATCAAAACATGCCTATGTATAGGCATTAGACAAAAAACTAAAAAAAACACCCACTGAGATACCAACCACTTAACCTACAAAGACACTACCCTTATTATACACCAACTCCTAGACTAACCCTATTTATTAGTTCAACTGTTCTAGAATTTTAGGGGCAAGCATCAGCTATCAAATTATAGTTCATGTCATATCCTATCTGCCAGTAACATATAAATCACAGATCAATCCAAAAGATTTTACACATTTTACATTAGATGGGACTACAGTGCCAATTTAATTGTCATAAACAAATTATCACTTGCAAGGTTTAAAGTGTCGTGCTGTGCCGGGCGGCACCCATGGTATTTACCGTTCCATTGACAAACCGAAATCGGCATAGTAAGCCCCTAATTTCGTGCTTTGCGACGTCACGTCAAGCGGCAACAGAGGGAATCGTGCAACAGAAATTGCATGCGATGCGCATAGAAGGAATCACGCACGTTGCGCGTGATTTCTTCTGTCAACGATTAATAAAAAAACCCTATATAAGAGGAAGGAGTGGTGGTGTTGATCATTAGCAGCAGCAGGAGTTAGCGAGGCGACGGCGAAGTACTCTCAACGGTAAGGCGACAAAGTATGATTTAAAAAAACACGGCACAAGCGGCGTCGAAAGCGTCACGGGATTCCTCCGGTGCCGCCAAAAGCGTCGCCGGACGCCTCCGGCACCGCCGGAAGCGCCGTCAGACAATGCCGGAGCCGCTAGACGCCCAGGCAACGCCTCCGCCTCCGGCGCCAACACGCACTAGGGCACCCAGCGTCCCAAAAAATTATAAAATGATTTATTAAATCCAACATTTCCCTACTTAAATACTATTTAAATATACTTAAATAGGAAAAATAATAAAATGATTTATTTAAATCCAACATTTCTCTACTTAAATGTTATCCTAATAAAATATATAAAAATATATTTAAAATTAAAAAATTAAATAAATTTTATTAATTAATTTTCTGATTTTTTTCTGTTTTAAATATTATTTAAAAATTCTGAAAATTTTAAAAAAACCTAATAAATTTCTAACAAATCAATTTTATATTCTGATAATTTTTTATTATTTTATATTTTTTTACTGTTTTATTATTTAATTAATATTCTAATACTTTTTATCATTTTAAATATATATTATTTAAATTAATAATTAATTAAATGAATAAAAATTAATTTATATATTTATATATATAAAATAGTATTTTGAATTAATTTATATACTTATTATAGATAATTTTTTTTTATCATAGAATCAATTTGAAATTTAAATCCATGACTATTAATTATTAAGATATTAAACTTTTTTACTTTTATAATTCTTGTTCCCAAAACATATGCAACATATATTTTTGTTATAGAATGTCTCTACATGATATGCGTAGAAGATATTATTTATCATTTTTTATTTTAAAATATCTCTACCTGATATGCGTAGGAAATATTATCAATCATTTTTTATTTTAAAATGTCTCTGCCTGATATACCTAGGAAATATTATATGTCATTTTGATCTTTATTTCAAAATTTTGATAAATGTATACTGTAAGTTCATGATTCATGCCACTCTTTTTGGTATTAGTAAGATAACATATTATAATGTAACAATTTTAATTCGAATTATTGATAGATCAATTTTCTTTAAAGAAAATTATATTTAATTGTTTTTTCTAACAATATTATGTTGTTGAGAACTTATATAAAATCAATATACAACTTATTTTTAAACTATACATAATAAACATATTTATCTAATAATTACTATATACAAATAAAAAAATACTGAAACCGTATCGGCACGGCACAACACGATACGATAGCGAAACTGAATCGTTCCAGTCTGGGACCAAAACCTCAGCATGGGTCAAGATTTTAAACCTTGATCACTTGTGTCAATAATATAAACTAAACTATTCTCTTTGCAAAAATAATTTTACAAGATATGATTCAAAGATTAGCTAAACTATCTTAAAAGTAAAATTACAGTAAAAGACAACACTATGTTTTAAAACTATTAATTTATTTAACAAATGCATAATCACATTCTTTTCTTTCAAAAATTCTCCCTATAAAATGTGTTTTGGTTTGGGTTGGGTCGTGATACTGGGTTCATCTCTAACATAGTCATCCAAAATAACATGCTAATAAATAAATCAGAAAAAGATTCCTAACATATTCGTCCAAAACAGCATACCAATAAAAATCAGAAAATGTCTGCTAATAAAGATCTTTTTTTGTCATCATATTATGTTGAAAACCTCCAAATTACATTTCCCAACAGCAAAGTAGATGAAACTTTTCTTATTCTAAGTATACTATATTCCCCCAGAAAACATTGCGAATGATTCCTAAGATATTCATCTCTAACATAGTCATCCAAAATAACATGCCCATAAAAATCAGAAAAAGATTCCTAACATATTCGTCCAAAACAGCATACCAATAAAAACCAGGAAATGTATGCTAATAAAGATCTCTTTTTCTCATCATATTATGTTGAAAACCTCCAAATTGCATTTCCCAACAGCAAAGTAGATGAAACTTTTCTTATTCTAAATATACTATATTCCCCCAGAAAACATTGCGAACGATATTACTCACATGAACAACCAAATAAGAATGATCCAATGGTGTATGACCAAATTAAGATAATAAGATTTAGATTCAAATGAAGAAATTGTCTATGAAGACAGGGTTCTTAAGTAAAAAAGTTAGCCAAAAACATCTGAAGAAATGTTATCTTCTGATAGATTAGAATTCACAAGAAAAAATGCCATGAAAATTCATTTTTTGGACACAGGAAAGAGAAAAATGGAGTGTTGACTGCCTACTTACAACTGGGTGCTTGCAAATATAAAACTAACCAGAAAAAAGAAACATGAAAGTCAGGTGCTGAAATACCTGGTTCAACATTTCTTGTACAGCAAGAATCTGAGGAATGGAAGCATCAGCAGTTGGTACACTAGAACCAACCCCTTCATTCAAAGAATCGGTAGAAGCAAAAGGGCTTGATGACTGGGATGAAAGGCCACTTTCTTGATATTGCTTTTTTGGCTTCATTCCTTTATCGGCAGAAGAATAATGCGGTGTTGCATTAACAGTGTATTCCTTTTCACTTCTATCCTTGTTGTAGTCTACCTCCTCGAAGGTAGCAGGTTGCTTACCTGTTGTCTCAGCAGAGACATCTCCATTGAAAGCTGCAATCATACAAGAGTTCTCATTGTCAACCTCAAGTTCAGTTTCAAAATTCTGAGAAGACATTTGTCTATTCTCAATAATAGAAGCTTGAAGCAATTTTAGAGAATCAAAATCCTCTTGACCTCGCTGGTCCTCCCCTGTGGCCATTGCTTCTATTTTTTCGCTCTCCATTTTGGTATCTGCAACCATATCGCAAGTCTTGGCATCTTCAATTACAGGATCCAGATTGGCATGGCTAATTTCTGAGGAGCCTATGATACCTGACAGAATTTCTGATGGTGTAATTAGGTGTGTCATGTTTCCACTAGGCTTAAACATCAAAAGAGGATTTGGTGCTATAGAAGGGTCATCCTTTCCAGATTTAGAATCATCCTTTTGCAACTTATTATTTATGGAAGGAACATCAGGTGGACTCTTAACAACTGAGTCAATTCTCCTGTCAATTGAATGATCAGAAACAAATTGATCCACAATATGATCGCTAATAGTCACTCCTTGCTTAGAACCTTTATCAGAGATATTCTTGCTTGCTCTTCCTGCTAGGTCTGGATTCACAGAGACAGAAGATGAAACATGTTGAGCATCAGTAACTTTCTCAGCAGGTTGAGGGGCACTTGTTTTGTCTTGAAGTTTAGCTGTATTGGTTTGAGATGTGCTTGTGACCACAGGAGCAACCAAGTTTGTAGGATATGGAGTTGCTGATGCACCATGGTTGCTTATTATAGGGTGCAGTTGCGGCGAGGAACTTACACCTATAGGATCACTGGTGTAAGGTCCTAGAGATGATGCTGACACAGATAATCCATCTGAACTAAGAGAATCAGAAGGGCAAGAGAGAGCATCTTTACCCAAAACATTAGAAGATGGTGGTGGTAAACATTGGGTCAGATCCAATGCATATTGCTGAATAGCCTGTGTCTGAACACAATAAAGTTGAACCAATTGTTCCCCCTCAAGAAGTGAGTCACTTGTACCAGTAAGACTCAAAATAGGCATTGCAACAGTAAAATCTGCAATATAGTCCATTCGTGTACAAGCTGGAAATAGGCCATAGTCTATATGCACTGCATATATAGCATTCTTCTTAGCATTCGCAATAACTACCAGATTTGCTTTAGGCAAAACAACAATTTGGTTAAAAAATGCCTCCTCGTCATGAGGTTCTGAAGAACATTTTAAGTCCAAGATCTGACTACACTGCCAAGATTCAGAATCAGTAGCCGAGAGCCAACCTTCTTCCCCAGCAGAAGTCCAGATTTTTAATTCTCGATTTAAAGGCCCCTGCAACAGAAGGGTGTCATTACAAATGAGATGGTGTGAAAAAGTCCGAAAGTTGCCAATGAAGCATAGCACAAAGAATACTATTAAATAAGTGTCAACATATGCATCAAGCAATACACTAATGTTATTCACAATGACGCACCTCCATTGTAAAATCAATAGTGTATTAGTGTGATAACAAAGGAAATATATGTTTTACTAATCAAGGCACAGGGACTATAGTATGCCTACCGCAGTGATCAGATTGATGTGCTCAGGCCGATTAGGAGATGTGATGAAAGAGACTGTATTAACAGGTTGGCCATCATGTGGTCTCAGCGTGGCAAGTGGTACTGCTTTGCGATCTGCCCATATCTTTACCTGTGATGAAATAAGAAGGGACAGAAAATAAGGGTTTAATAACTAAAGCAAGACTATCAAAAAAAACAGAAAATTGCAACTAATCGACTATTAAGATTCAATTATTATCACTCCTTAGCAAAAGTGGGAACGTTAGATTTCAACCTCGCAGCAAAAGATTCTACCATACTTTCCCAATCAAAACAAATAGGATAAAAAGATAAAAAAGAATGAAGGAAAATAAAATGGGGCAAGAGCATCTGATAATAAGATATAACAAACCAATCACTTTGTCAATAGATGAACATGCCTAGGATACCTCATATATCAAAACCAAATATGTCTTGAGGAAATGTGCAATTGTGCATTCAATAAATAGTGGGAAGTCACAGAAATGGTGCATTAGTCATTCACAGATTGCAAGATACAGCTGAGCAGTTGTGCAGGCTACCATCGCATAAAAAGGAGGAAATATAAAGATAGAGATAAATAGATAAACTAGAAAATTTTAGCAATGAAATAAATTGATTCTTTATTATGTGACCCAATGTCCAAGAATGTTAGAAAAAATCAAAGAATGTGTTCAAAGTACTTCCATTTTAAAAATTCATAAATTGAGTAAAAACACAGAAAGATTTGTTTCTTTGAAAACTTTTACCTGATAAATAATTACTATGCCTAAAGATTCCTACTAAATCAAAAAAGTACCCCGTTTATTAGAAATATCAAACTGGTCCTTTTCAAAATCTGCAGACCCCCTTTAACTAGAAATATCAAAGGAACCCTTTTCAAAATCATCAAAAGGGGACTCGTCTAATAGCTAAAATACCTTATTTTTACCTCCATCTCATTTAAAATGGAAGTTTATAAAATCTAAATTCAACTCAAATAATTAAAAAAAAAACTACTTTTATAAATCTGAAGATTTATAAGAACTATGTATCCAGATTTATGTATCTAAATCTGAACTATGTATCTAAATTCAACTCAAATGATACGCACAGTGAAAGTGAATGCCTCAGTGAAAATTTTGACCGTCATTCGGCGGCACGTCCGACATCCGATCGCCGATCGGACACTACCAGTGGCCTCTGATCGCCGCCCCGAATCAAACTATACCTTGGGAGGACGGTGAACCCGTCAGGATCGCCGACAACGGTGAACCCATCTAAATTAACGTGAATGATGCAAGATCGCAATTGCGGCGATCCCCGACGGTTCACCGTGCCCCCCGGGTATAGTTTGGTTCGGGGCGGCGGCCAGAGGCCGCCGGTAGTGTCCGATCAACAATCAGACATCGGACGTGCCGCCGATTGATAGTTAAAGTTTTCACTAAGGCATCATTTTCACTGTGCGTATCATTACTCAAATAAAAATTATAAATTTATTTTGGACAAATCCAATCTTTAATTTGGTAAAAGTTATAAGATTCAATTTTCAAAAAGCCAAATTTTTACAATCAACTTTTATAAAATTCAAAATTTTATTTCCAAAACATGGTTACTAATTTCATAAACTATGAATTTCTATAACAAAATTCAAAAAACCAAACTTTCAAATATTTTTAATAGAATCAGAACCTTAATTTTATAAGTTATTAATTTATAAAATCTTAATTACAAAAATTGTAATTTATAATTTTTCTTCTAAAAATTTCATATTAGAGAGGAGGAGAACCCTTTTGATTTTTGCAAATCAAACTTTCCATTTAAAAAAAACCACCAATGCCACAGAAAAATTGCACTCCTGCATAGTAAAAAAGTAAATGGGGAGACCATAAAAGGACTAAACTCCGTACTTAAAAAATAGACAACATCACCCATTTTCTGCTTCAGCAACCTTATCCATATTTTTCTTCCCAAACTATGAAACCAAGTGATCAGTGGTCAATGAAGCACATAGAAGAGAATTCAACTCCCAATCTACAAAAATTGAGATGGAGCCTAAATATTAATCGAAATAAATAGGAAAAGCCTTCATATTGTTGTCAGAACTACAGTACGTAGGCATTGCAAATTGGTTGCCTTTAAACTTCCAGTTTGTTGCATGATTGAGATTGGGCACACTACGGTAAAAACACCACCAGAAGCATAAACATCTAGAATAGAAGAGCACAACTATCAAGAAGATTAATCTTAATTGAAGATGAGAGTAAGTTCCTCCTTGTGGATCAATATAAGAAAGGATGGAATGGCTATTGGCTATTTTACCAACAATTTATTCTCATTGATATTAATAATTAGCTTGCAAGATAAGTAAAGTGAAAGGCGAGTTGCAAACCATGCCATCTTTTGATCCTGACACCAATCGAGTTATCATCCACTGGGATATAGATAAATCTGTCACTTCAGCATCATGCTTTCCCACAAGCTGGACCCCATCGATTGGTTTCTCAACAGAACACTTGAGAGGTTCGTCTGCTGAAAATTCTTTTCCTCTTCCAAGTTTAATTGTGTCAATTTTTAGCACATAATTCCCAATGGCAACAAACAAAATCTCCTGCAAAAAGATTCTTGAACTTAGATTCACATGATCATTTGACAAAAAAAAATCATCCACACCTAAAAACAAACAAACAAAAGATGCATTCAATGGCATTAATTATATGGGGAAAACATAATCAGACAATGAAGATACAAAAACTATGTTTTCCATTAACTCATGTAACAATTATAAGTTGAACTTACTTGCATGTGAGAGTGCCAACAAACTCGTGGATGAAAAGACTGCCCATCTCCAACAATCTGAATGGCAATTATTATTTTTTCTGATATCTGTGGCTTTTCTTCTTCATCTGGTCCCTCATCAATCTTCCACACAAAGACCCTTCCATCAATGCTCGCACTGAAAAAAAAAACTATATGAATGGCAATGAAGAATAAAGATATGAACCATGCAATAGTAGGTACCTTGCCAAAAGGTGAACATCTTCAGCGAAGAAAGTCATGTCTGTAACTCGCTGAAGTGCAAATAAAAAAATATAATAAGTGTTTATGAACAAAAAAATACAACCTGTCTAGGATTGCAAAGCCACCACTTGTAGCATGAGTAAATCCTATTAAAAAAGGAAAGAATTCATGGGAAAAGAAAGAGCATGGTCAAGTATTAAATACTAGTAAGGGTGGCAGGAAAACATCATTTACTTCTGCAGCATAATGAGAGTAACGCTAAGAGGGCACAAATAACTGTTTCGTAAGAACATAAATATGGAATCATATTATTAGCATTGGCTAGTGTTTTTTATTTTACAGAGAATCCTGATAAGATTACATTTTGCACATGGCATATTAGCAGGGCAATTAGACTTGCAAACTTAAGTATACTAACAGACTATCAAACTGGTAGTGAATTGATTAAGCTGTGGACCATTATGGCAGACATGGCAAGAAAATAAGCAATAGAACATTACCCAAGTCCATTAGATCTTTGTACAACAAAAACAATAAGTTGTGCTAATCCCAACTATTTGGGGTTGGCTTCACCAACCTCAATGCCTCACGGTAGCCATTCAACTTAAGGGGTGTCAATAGGCCATGTTCAGGCCCAAACTGATGGCCCAGATTTAATGGGGCAAAGCACAGTCTTGGGATGGTGAACCAATCCTAGCATAGGCTCAGGCATGGCCATCCTAAGCCATGATTAGCCCAGTAAGGAAACAATCAAAAATAAATAAATATAAAATATAAACCATTAAAAATATATTATAATTAGCAAGGAATTACATGGTTTTGAAAAAAAAAAAACATGCACAGCACAGATGTACTAATGAATACACATTCTGATTGTTTGACACACACAGACACTGTAAGTGTTATTGCTAGGATAGTGTCTTTGGTCTCTGAAATCTGATGTGAAACAATGGAGAAAGGCTGGCAACCAATGTTGCAACCTTTGACCACCTGAAAAGGGCAGCACACGATCAGTTTAGCTCCAACAGCAATCAGTATACAAATATGTCTCCAAATGAGGATGTAGGTAGAGTACCCATGAAGCTACGACCTTAGAAAGACGTCGTTGATTCAACTACAGTTGGTGGAAGAACATATCCTCCTCAAAGACTTGGATATATCACCCACATGATTGAGATTTGAGGATCATCGACACGATGGTCTAGCCAAAGCCATGATGCAACCATAGGTCTCACCAGCTGCCACAATGGTTGATCATTGTCACATCATACTTGTCAATGACGCCAACTCAATGCCATTTGAATAGGAAATAGGACTAAAGTCAAGGATTTGGTTTTGAGGAATAAGGATTGAAGATGAGGAGTATAATGGATGAGAGGTGGAGGGGGGAAGATATTAATGTATGCATTTAAGGATATTTTAGTATCTTTTGTACATTTTTAGGATAATTTAATCATTTCAATAATAAAATTACCACAAGCCCTTTAAATTTTTCTAAAAGGCCATAGTGGGAATTTCAAGGGAAAATGTTGTTGCACTTGGCTAGGCTATGTTCAATGTACAAGCCAAACTAAACTCGATCCACGGATCATGAACAACTCTGGCCATGTAAAGATCAAGCCTAGCACATAGAGTATACCTAATTTAATCTTGAACCATGGATGGCCAACCACAGGTCATAACGAGCTGGGCACACGTGTTGATCAAGCATCGACTACCATAAACCCATTTGCACATCATGCGAGGCATGGCCCGACAAATTTAGAATTTGATTGTGTCAAGGATGGCCCAACATGTTTAACACCTTTACTTGTAGTCGATGTAAGGTTATGTTCATTAGATTTAAAGGACAATAAAATATTGTATTACACAAATGAAAAATCACTAAATCAATAATACCAATGTAAGATTAAACTCACTACAATAGCTTATTAGTACTAATACTTCTAACACTCCCCTCAAGACAAAGTATAGATACTATCTATTTTCAACGGAAACACTAATACTTCTAACACTCCCATTGAATGGAAACATGAATCAAGCAACTATGATAAATATCAGCAGAGCTTGAACACTTCAATCTTCAAGTTTGAATAAATTACAAACAACTATAAACTAAGGCATCCATCCACATCAACCCACAAAAAATAACAATGGACTAAGGTATCAGATCACATCAACCCAAAACAACAAACAATAGTTTTTGTTGAGGGTGGTTATAATTCAAAAAAAAAACTAAAAATGAACCATGTTATAAACCCGACATTGGGAATTTTAATATGATATAACAAGAAAACAATAGTAATATATAGAGTGAACGGGAAGCATTTATCTAAATAGCAATGTTATAACCAACTTGTCCTCGAATGCACTCAAAGAATAAATAATATTAAAAAAATTCAAAATCCACATATAAACAACAACATGGGATAAGATGAACCTAACAAATTTTAGTTGGAAGTTTGGACAAGTTCCATAAATATAATAAATTCTGCTGAAAGAATATAGCAATATCTATGATGCTTCTTTGCTGTAAGAAGCAAAAGGCTAACAAATAATCATGACAGTCTACTTAACCATAGCACAATCATTGCATCGTCTGAATTTTGTTAAAAATTAATAATAATATATCAACCAATGTGATAAGTGACCATTTAAATCAACAACCAAATATTAGCTACCAATAAGCTATAACAACAGAAGTTCCAATCAAAACCAACCTGGGAATGCCCCTTGAGAAGAGCACGCAATGCTGTGTTGATATTCAGCACGCGAATTGCCCCAAGCTTGAGCCCGTAACATATATATGTCCGATTAACAGCAATTTGGCGGCCCAAAACAAGACCCGGATCCGAAATGTACTTGGTAATAGGTGTGACTTCCAGCTGGGGCGGCTGCGACTCCCCTGGCAACCTAGAGTCAACGTCGAAAACAGTCCGGTGTCCGTCTTCTACCAGGCGCCCTCGAGGCAGCTTGCTGCTTGACACGCTTGTCGGGACTGTCTGAGTCACAGTCAGTGTCATCGGCAGTGCCGTCGGGGTCTGATGCAGTATAGCTGCGTTGGCAGGCGGCGAGAGCTCGGATGGCATGGAGAAAGGAGGCGGCATCGAAACAGCAGATTCTAGCTGGGTTGAGGGATTCAACAGCGCCATGAGCCTGGCGCCGGGATTGGTGTTGGCGGCCGGGTTAGGGACAGGGCTAGGGCTAGGGAGGTGGGGGCTGGGGGTGGGGTGAGATATGGCTGGGTGGTGAAGGGGGTCCTGAGGGTAGCGGAGGAATGGGTGGTGGTGGAAGGGAGGGGTAGCAGGTGGATAGGAGTATGCCGTGTGGGGCGGCGGAGAAGGGAACGATGGCGGCGGGGCGGAGTAGGCTGGCGGCTGGGAGAATGGCGGTGGGGCGGTGCTAGGGTTAGGGGTAGAAAGATTGAAAAGATTGGGATTCCCGCCGGAGGAGGCCATCCGTGGGTGGCAGTGAAGTAGCGGGCTCCAAAAAAGGGAAGGTCGAGACGGCTGGCGGGGCGGAGCGGAGCGAGCGAGCGAGAGAGAAGAGGAGAGTCCGAATGTGTATTTTCGTTCTAATTTAACATGCGCGAACATGAGACATTGGCTTCTAGACGCGAGCGCTTCTAGATTTATCATAACGGTAAAAATTTTTGTGGGACGAAATTGATCATCCGAGATTGAAAAAACCTCATTAATTATTTTTTTTATCAGTTTTGCATTGCTCCTGGGGCTATGATGCGGCAACTGATTGCTATTCTAGACATCCGTGATTCAATCCTAGTTACGGTATTTTATAAGAATTTTTCCGCCAAATAGGGTGTGAACTCTGAAACGCTGAGCTTCTAGACCATCGATCGTGAGCGTTTCCCGATTTATCCTGATGACCGATGGAAAATTTCCGTGAAATCAAGCCAATCACCCCAGATTCATCTATTATCTAATCAACATTGATCAGTTTTGTATTGAATTCTCAGTTAGCCAGATTTATTATATATAATAAATATTATAACTCAATCACTAAATAGAGTGATCAGATGGATCGATCCACGGCAAGACAGACTAGTCCACGATAAAATGCCCATTTGATGAGTGAGACGGGTCAATCCATCATCTTAGCGGATTAGATTAGAAAATCTCCAATCTAATCTACTCTAAGTGGATTATAAATTAGACGAATCAATCCACTGACTCATAGAAAATAAAAAATTATATAGAAAATACTAAATCTAGTTAATCTAAATCCATTTAAATTTGTTACGAGATATTTATTTTCTCTTGCTTACTTTTCATTTTCTTGCTTACTTTTCATTTTCAATTATTCTTGAATCTCAATTTGGAAATATAATATATTAATTATCTAAATTTATAAACAAGTTTATACTATAAGGTGACAATTGGTCAAGCATTTACTATTTTATTTTAACTTTCTATTATAAATATTGGCTCACTCTATAATTCATAGTTATTAAATTAGTTGTCAACTTCAATTCTTTTCCATAATTTACTCTAATTTATATCCTATTTAATTTATTTATGGCATTTTATAAATTAAAATTTCAAAATAACTCGTCTATAATTTTTTTCCTAATCCACAAACCAACCCATGCAGCCTAGGTGGGTCAGACCACTTAGACTCACTTTTAAATAAGTTAATAAAATTTTAATTCAACTTGTTTAAATCGTTTAGTGAGACGGACTGATCCAACGGATCCGACATAAGTTGTTAGTTTCATCCCTAAAGACTAAACCTTAAATTTTAAACTCTATACTTAAAAAAATAAAAAATTATACTTTGTGCACATAAGATGAGCATCATAGAATATTTTTTTTTAGAAAACCATACATTATTATTCATTAGGAAATAGCAACATATTGTTAACTACAACTTATAAAAGCCCGCTAGTGTAAGACCCATCCAACTATTCGAACTTCGAGGAAGCATCAAGAGCTTTTTTATTCCATGAATGTGCAGCACTATTTGCTATTCTTCTCATATGTTCCAAGGAAGTAAGCGATAGATTCATGAGTAAAGCATGAATTTTCATTGCTAGCACCTCTTCTAATCCCCACTCCCCTACGGGCTAAGTAAATTCTCGAACCGCCTGAAGGGAATCTGAGTATATGCGAACATTAACCTAATAATGCACATAGATCAATTTTGTGATGCCATCAACTTTGTGCCCTTCACTGTCCCCCGACTTTGAATGACTTTCGCCTTCGCGCCCAAAATTGTCCATGCGAATCTCGCATAATTACTCCAACACTAAATCTGTGTCTAGCCTTGTCATAGCCCGCATCCACATCCAATCAAACATCGTCATTATTCAGTAGTTTCCAAATCTATTCAAAGTAACCTTCGACGCGGGTATTAAGATCTCTTTCGTTGAGTTTACCTCCCTATACAATTCCAACATCGAGATTGCTAGTCAATCCTAATCTCCAATGCTCTACCATCCGGTCCATGAGTCTGTTTGCATACCTCAACACACACCGCTCAACTCAGCATGACAAACATTTCAAACTCCTCCTTTGACACCATCATCGCTGATTAGAATTCCTAATCTATAAAGGAGGTCATATGACCCTTGCTCAGAAAGCCCCAAAGCTGAGTGTGTTTCCAAACATGTTGAACCATTGGACAGAATAATATGTAGTGGCTTGTAGGCCCACTTGGAATTTGCATAAAGGGCAACATCCCTCCATCGGAACATGCTTAGCGCTTAGATTACCTGCTGTAAAAACAATATCTTTAGTTGTCCGCCACAAGAAGATATGGACTTTTGGCGAAATTTGGAGTTGCCATATAAATGTCCACCATGACTCTATTGAATGAGAGGATTGGAAAGGAGACAACCTCAATGAATTCCTCTCAATTAGATACCCAATATTAACTATATATAGACCTCTGGAACTTCCATATCAAAATATGATATCCTCACATTCCTTGCAGTTCAACGGTATATTAAGGATTGCTTCAACCTCCTGAATAGCAAAATTCGTATGAACAACATGTTCATCCCACAAACTTTTCTCTGTGATGAACCTTGATACTCTAGTCGCTGGGTCCATCAACACATTAAATATGCATTTAAAGTAAGGAATCCTGGAATCCATATGTCTTCCTTGGTGAAGATGTTCTAACCATTCCTCACTCACCAACACAAGCCTTTCTGAATTAGATCTCTACCCCATAGCAACAACCTCCAAACATAAGAAGGGTTTGACCTAAGGGTAGCTCTCATAATATCCAAATGTTTAAAGTACCTAACCTACAATACACGGGCCACCAATGATTGTGGAGCTTGAGATCCTACATGCCTATTTTGACAAACGAGTTTTGTTAAATGATATAAGATCACAAAAACTCATCCCTTCATGTTCCTTTAGTTTGCACAATGCATCCCATGATGACTATGCCACTCCCTCTTGACTGTTTTATCCTTCCACTACAATTTTGCACAAACTTATTTGATACCCTAGCAAATAGAAACAGGAAGCCTAAAGCATGACATACCATAAGAGGGTATTGCCTATTACACCAATTTGATAAGCACTACTCATTCCCCCAATTTAGAAAAACCTTGTCGACTAACCCTCCAATCTTTTGCAAACCTGCTCCCTCAAGTAGGGGAACTAAAGTCTTTTGTGTCATAGAGAAAAAGTTGAAAGTCCCAAGTATAAATCATGACCTCCAACCACTTCTATTAAGAGTGATCTCGGGCCAACTTATGTGTAGCCTGGCCCGGCAGCCTGGCGACCCGTCAGGAGGAGATAGGTTTATGGGCCCCAGGAGCTCGTGGAACATAAGGTCCATACAAGCGGATCAACCCATTTCCCCAAGCGCGAGGAAACATTGGCCCAGGCAAAGAGGGCCAGAGGCCCCGAAGGCTAGAAGCCCCGAGGGCCCCCGAGTCCAGGAAGTCCTAGGTAGGGGAGTTCCGAATTAATAGAGTCCCGAGTCGAAGAAGTTCCAGCTCACAACATCACTAAGTTTTAGCACTCCCGAGTCAAGAGAGTCTCAACTCAAAGTATACGGAAGTTATAAGCGAATCTGCTCCTGCGCACCTCTCAGCTCGGTTCCTAGTCAGATGCGTGGCGGCCCACGCTCCCTGAGTACAATCCAACCAATGGTCCAAATTCTCACCTTCGTACAAGTCGTAAGCAGACATGCCCCCGTGCACTTCTCGGCTCGGGGCCCAGCCGAACGCGTGGCGACCCACACTCTTGAGGTCCTCCCGAGCCAGAGAAGTCTTCACTCAGAGTATCACCATCTCATGAGATCCCCGAGTCAGAAGCACCCCGAGCTAGAAGAGTACTCGGTCATTGACCAGACTATCCCCGAGTCAGCTAAGTTCGAACGTTCATCCCGAACCGCCCACACCACGACTCGGGAAGCATACATTCGCTCGGAAAGCCTTCCTTAACTCGGGAAGCTAAGTTGTCTAAGGTTCTTGTCGCGACTTATCAAAACAACCACCCCTGACATAAGACTCGTAGAAGCTGTACGGGGTCGCCGCAGGTCAGGTACCATTCCGGCCCGAATCACGAGTATCTCGTTGACGCCATGATCTCCCTGCCATACCCTGTCCCCCCGTACTGCAACCACATACGTTGGTGTCAGGGCGAGCGGTGCCTGACGGCGCACGCCCATAAGTTGACAGCGCCCACTTCCTTATTCTGGTATGCGACACATTACCCTGCCACCTCTGGGTATGTCTTATCCTGTCCTCGCTACGCGACAAAAGGTGACAGATTGGGCAGAAGCTGTCAGCTCCTCCGGCTATATAAGGCTCTCCACTCCACATCTCCCAGGTATGCACAATAGTATTTTTGCTACTATTCTATTGCCTTTGCTGCTCTTCCACCACCGGGGACTGACTTGACTATCGGAGTGCCTTGCCGGGGACTTTTCCCGGCGGGTTTTAACGGTCTTTGCCTTGCAGATCGAAGCTAACATCAGAGCCATCATCGGCGGTTCGTGATCCTTGGGAGACCACGTGCTCTTAGGAGTCCACCTCGCTTCGCAATAGGACCAAATTTGGCGCTAGAAGGAGGGACATTTCGCCTGATCGGAAGTGCATGATGGAAGATCCCAACCGAGTCATGATGACTGTCACACCCAAGGAGTATGAGCTCCTGATAGCTACTAGAGCTCAGAAGACCCCCCAGAGGCCTTCACAGGTCGGTAGTTGGGCACCTAGATTCCCCGAGCCGACAGCACAAGGGCAGTCTGGAGGTCGGGGAATGCTTGCCCGACCTGAGGGGGGTTCCACTCCCTTTCCAGCGGCTTTTTATCGGGATCGGGACGATGAAGCCGACTCAACGTCGACCAAGGCGTCAGCGTCCAACCAGATGCATGGGATGTTGAGGCAATATGTGGTCCGGAGTGACCAAGTGTTTTGATGTTTGGGCAAAGGGTTTAAGTTAGGTTTACCCTTGTGTTCTTATATGTGTATGTTGAGTGTGCAAGTTGTACAGGTACACATATTGACTTAACTGGACGGCCTCGGTACGGTGAAGGGTGGCATGGAGACAAGCTGGAGGCTTGTGTGCACCCGAGGGACCTTGGAGAGCAAGGACGATGAGCTGAGGGGCGCGGACTTCGAGGCATGCGTGAAGGATGACATGGAGGTAAGGTGGAGGCTTGCGTGCATCCGAGGGACGGGACCCGAAGATGAAGAGGGCGTGAAGGCAATAGTCGAGGCTGCGGATGAGGAGTCGGTTGAGTCGTGAGGGTACGAGTGTTGTGTGATTGTATTCGGGAAATCCTAGGATTTGAGTGCGGAGTGGAATGTACTCAGGAAGGGTAACCTTTGGTGGGTGACTAAACCAGTCGACTGGCCTGGGAGCAGTCGACTGATGAAACTCACAGAAGGGTCTCAGCCTAGGATCAGTCGACTGCCCTGGGGGCAGTCGACTGGTAGGTAGTTGGTGAGTTGGCTGAGAATTCGAACGTTAAGGTGCAACGGTCGAATTTCAGTGGCACCAGGGCAGTCGACTGGTAGCGAGGGTTTCAGCTCGAGTCCTATTTAAAGAGGACTTCGTGGTGGCTGAGATTCTTGACGAAACTCGCTTGGGTAAAGTGAGTTAGTAGTCTATTGTGATCAGAGAGCGTCCGAAGTGTTGTGGCGAGGTTTCTCCACCCACAAGGAGCGACAGATCTAGCCGGAGGTTATCCAGGGGTTGATCCACTGACGAATTCTTGGATTAGTCACTCGTCCGGGGTGGATACCAAGTAAATCAAGTTGTTAGCATTGTTTATTTTACTTTGCATATTATTGTTTCCGCTGCGCTAACGACTTTGTAGATAAACTAACGACAAAGTGTTATTCACCCCCCTCTAGCACACTGAAAAGGATTCATCAGTTGGTATCAGAGCGAGGACCGCTCTTGATCGGACTAACCGCCGAGAGAGCACACGCTAGAGGAAAATGGAAGGAGAGGGTCCGCTAGGATGGGATATCCGGATTCCACCTTCGTACGACCGCGACGATTTCGCGTATTGGAAAGGTAAAATGTCATATTTTCTAATAACTAATATCGAAGATTGGATGTGTATAGAAATAGGCTTCGATTCTCCCAAGGACAAAAAGGGAAGGACTCTGAAGAAGAAGAAGTGGACCGAGGAGCAAATTCATCAATCCGAAATCAATAACAAGGTAATCAAAATGTTAATAAATTTAATACCTAATGACATTTTGGATAGGATTGGTGAGTATAGGGATGCCAAGGAATTGTGGAGCAAGCTAGTAGCGCTCCATGAAAACCCTACACGAGCAGAAGAAGAGCCAAAGAAAATGGGTTCAATGGACCAAGAAAAAAAAAGAAACGGAAGTGTCAACATCCGAAGAGGAAGAAATGTCTACATCCTCGAGTAAAGGAGAAGAAGAGAGTGAGAGGGCATCCACCTCAAGAGAAGGAGAGGAAGCATCAACTTTAAGGGTTGAGGGGGAGGAGAGACCCTCACCTATCCAAGAGCGAGAAGAAACCTCAACCTCCACTAAAGCCAAGAGAAAGGAACACATCACATGCTTTGGGTGCAACAAAAAGGGACACTACAAGGATAAGTGTCCAAATGATAAGAAAAAGGAGGTACACTCTAAACCCATCTAATTTAATTAAATGCTAACACGAGGTGTAGAAATGGAGAATCCCAAGAGAAGAAGAGGAGGATTCGATACTTCACGTGTGGTGAGCTAGGGCACTACCACACCAAGTGTCCAAGGAAGAAAGAGCTAAAGAAAATGGGACACTTGAGGAGATGGGAGAAAGAAGAAAGAAGGAAGCAAAGATCACATCAAGGGGGAACTTCAAGGGTAAGGGAGGTATTTCCTAACCCTAGATTAAAATGTAACTCAATTCCAAATTCCTCATTGCATTTTAAAAATAATGATCATCCCTCCATGCATGTTAGTTTTCATGAAAAATGCTTAATGGTGCATAATTTTGGATTTAAGTATAATTATAGGACTAGGATTAACAAGATAGATCATAACCCTAGGAAAGGCATGCATCATGATCAACCCAAGACCTCTAGACCTGAGGATCATAGCACTAATCCCAAAAAGGGGAAGAATGTGCCTAGAAAGGAGGGTAGTTCTAGGAATGTCCAAAGTGGACATATGAACTCCAAAGTTAAAGGTCTGGAGAGGGAAAATCAAGCCTTGAGGGCAAGGCTTGATACATTAGAAAAGACCCTAGAAAGATTCACGGTTGGATCTAAGAGCTTAGACATGGTGTTGGGTAGCTTAAAACCCAACTATGATAGATCGGGGTTGGGATACCGGTCTAAGACCTCCAAGGCCAATGGAAAGAAATATGCCGGGAAGGCATATTGTTGGTGCCCCAGTTGGTTTTGATGTGATCAACCAAGTTAGGTTAGGTCCTGTTGGTTTTAATCCCTCTGCTAAGTGTGCAGGAGCTTAGGTACGGAGGAAGTCGAGTGTAAGACGTAGCGGACGAGAAGGATTGTGCGGGGAAGTGAGCCGACGGGCTCGGTACAATCCGAGGGACGCGGATGCTGCGGAAGAGTACACCGGTGGAGCGAGAAGGACGTGTGCGGTGTCCGAGGGACAAGAAGCCGGGAGGAAGGACGCTCGAGGGGCGAAAGGCCGGAGTCGGGTTCGGGTGAGCCTAACTCCGGTTGGCCGGAAATCACCCAGAAGACGAAGAATCAAAAAGACTAGTCCAAGCGGCCAAAGAAAAGAAAATTATTTGGTGCCACGAAGATCGACCCGAGACCTCAACAACACACACTAACCCACTTACCATTTGGACTAAAGGTCGATGGCAGTAAAATGTTGCCGATATTACTACTTAGAGATTACAACAGCGACATGGAGATTCCAACAGCCATCTCGAGGAAAGATAAAGTTTTAATTAAAACAATTAAAACTTCAAGGATAATGTTACATTATCCTTTAATCAAATCCAATGGATGCAGTTTAATCTCATCCAAGATCAACCATCCAGATTACATCCATGGATCAACGGCCAAGAGAAAAGTGATCAACAATCAACAATCCAGATTTATTCTCTTAGGCTATAAATAGACTTAGAGGTTTTGCTTTAGAAATCAATCATTTTATTCATTCTTGTAAAATCTCTAGCGTGCTATTTTTGTAAGGCTTCTCCGCCACAAGGAGATTTTTATTGAGCGTCCATTGCCTTAGAAGCAACGTTCTCAGTTGCGACCAAGTTCTTTTTTAAAGACGAGTGCCTCCACTTTCATAATTTTTTTCCCCGTCTATTCACCCCCCTCTAGCCGGTCCAACCCGATCCAACACATATAATCATGGCAAGAAGGAGAAGTCAAAGGATGGCAAGGGGGTGCCATCCAAGGGTAAAAAGGATAACTTGATCAAAGACAAAGTGTCTAAGGTTAAGAATGTTCATTTTGTAGATCAAGAGTCACCGGTGGCACACCGGTGTGGCTTAGTGTGGATCGAGTCACCTAGGGAGGTGGCTAAGGCTAAGAGCTCAAGGGGGAGCTCTAGGAGCCTTTGGGATATATGGTGAATGGATCTTAGGAGGGTTCCTCCTAGAGGTCTAGATGGACCAAAGGATGTGCCAAAGGAATTGGAGACGGACTTGAGTCTCAATTCTTGGGTTTTGGCACGGTATTTTTGAGTTTCATGCATGGAAATATGACATTGGGGTCATATAGCATGAAGGTTGGCTTTTGATGTGCAATTGCCATATAAATCAATGCTAGGGATGCATTGTGGATTGGTATGGGCAGAAACATTAAGGGGGAACCAAAATTAGGACTTTTGGTTAAGGTTTGAGTGAACCTTTTTTTGCTAGTTTTGAGTTTTGTGTCAAACTTGGGAGTAGTGATAGATACATTTTGGAATGTATTTTTCCCAAGTAGGTATGGGTACCACAAATGTCTCCGCAAAATTAGAAATTTTTGAAGATTTGTGAAATTTTTGGCGCATTTCTGAAATTCGTCAGAAAAGGCTGAAATTCTGGATTTCAGAGTATCAGTCGACTGCCCATTTGGGCAGTCGACTGGTAAAGACTGAATTTTGTGTCAACAGCTGGATATGTGTCCAAATGATGCAAAACAAGTGTATGGGGGGCTAGTACACATTATTTATGGTCATTAGGGATTAAAAGAACCAATGATTGAGATATTGTTGGGTTCTTTTTTATGTTAGGCAAAGGGGGAGAAGTTTGGGTTTAAGTTGGGAAACCAAACACACCTTTGCTAGATACCCTAGGTTTAGGGGGAGTTGAGATTAAGGGGGAGCATGATTGCTCCATTCTTGGCGTAAAGGGAACCTTGGAGAGGCTCCTAAAAAGCCTTTGTAAGTCTAATGAAGGGGGAGCTTTGGAGAAGCTTTAAAAAGCCCGTTTTATGGAAAATTCCTAATTTTGGGAAGTTAGGTGTGGAAATTCCTAACTTGGAGAGTTAGGTGTGGGATGCCTTGGGATAGGATCCCGTTGTGGAAAATTCCTAATTTGGAGGGTTAGGTGTGGGATGCCTTGGGATAGGATCTATGTATGCATTGCATATACATTTGGTTAGCATTATTTTTGCTATTCTATACTATTTGTTTTCCCTAACTTAAACGTATTACCAAACATCAAAAAGGGAGAGATTGTTGAGGCAATCAGTGGTCCGGAGTGACCAAGTGTTTTGATGTTTGGGCAAAGGGTTTAAGTTAGGTTTACCCTTGTGTTCTTATATGTGTATGTTGAGTGTGCAGGTTGTACAGGTACACATATTGACTTGACTGGACGGCCTCGGTACGGTGAAGGGTGGCATGGAGACAAGCTGGAGGCTTGTGTGCACCCGAGGGACCTTAGAGAGCAGGGACGATGAGCTGAGGGGCACGGACTTCGAGGTATGCGTGAAGGATGGCATAGAGGCAAGTTGGAGACTTGCGTGCATCCGAGGGACGGGACCCGAAAATGAAGAGGGCGTGAAGGCAATAGTCGAGGCTGCAAATGAGGATTCGGTCGAGTCGTGAGGGTACGAGTGCTGTGTGATTGTACTCGGGAAATCCTAGGGTTTGAGTGCGGAGTGGAATGCACTCAGAAAGGGTAACCTTAGGTGGGTGACTAGACCAGTCGACTGGCCTGGGAGCAGTCGACTGATGAAACTCACAGAAGGGTCTCAGCCTAGGACTAGTCGACTGCCCTGGGGGCAGTCGACTGGTAGGTGGCTGGTGAGTTGGCTGAGAATTCGAACGTTGGGGTGCAACAGTCGAATTTCAGTGGCACCAGAGCAGTCGACTGGTAGCGAGGGTTTCAACCCGAGTCCTATTTAAAGAGGACTTCGTGGTGGCTGAGATTCTTGACGAAACTCACTTGGGTAAAGTGAGTTAGTAGTCTATTGTGATCAGAGAGCGTTCGAAGTGTTGTTGCGAGGTTTCTCCACCCACAAGGAGCGATAGATCTAGCCGGAGGTTATCCAGGGGTTGATCCACCGACGGATTCTTGGATTAGTCACCCGTCCGGGGTGGATACCAAGTAAATCAGGTTATTAGCATTGTTTATTTTACTTTGCATATTATTGTTTCCGCTGCGCTAACGACTTTGTAGAGAAACGAACGACAAAGTGCTATTCACCCCCCTCTAGCACACCGAAAACGATCCATCATGGGCCACGACCCGACAAGGGAAAGGCCCCGGCCGACCCTTCTCTGGCCACCCTGGTACGCAGTCCCTTTTCTTCCTGGACTTGGAAGATACAGTTCCCCGTCATCTCCGCTTCTTTACGATCCCCGAATACGCGGGGACGACCGACCCAGAGGAGCACTTGATGAAGTTCGAAAGTGCTGCCCTGCTCCACCAGTACCCGGAGGGCGTCAAGTGTTGAGCCTTCCTAACGACCCTCTCGGGCCCGACCCAGAGATGGTTCGACCGACTCCCCAATGGGTCGATAACGAGCTTTGAGGAGCTCAGGAGGGTTTTCCTCCAACACTTTGCCAGCAGTCGGAGGCACCACAAAACGAGCCTCAACCTGTTCGCGTTGAAGCAGGGCCCGAAGGAATCTCTCCGGGCCTACATCAAAAGATTCAACAGAGTGGCACTGGACGTGCCAACAGCCACTCCGGAGGTCCTGGTCAGCCCCTTCTCCCAGGGATTACAAGAGGGAGATTTCTTTCGCTCGCTGATCAGGAAGCCTTCGAAGGACTTTGACAGCCTCTTGGGTAAGACTGTCAAATACATTAATGTCGAGGAAGCGCAGGCCGCTCGAAAGAAGGAGTCAGCCAACACAGCGCCTCCCCCCCGCCCAGAACACCAGATCCCCGGGCGGGCCCATCCGTAGCCCGTGCGGGCCCATCGACCGAGAGGGAATGGAGCGGTACCACGTGCAACAAGTGGCCCAGGGGTGCCTGCCGACCCGCTGGAGGCCCTACTGCGCGTTCCATCAGAGCCACACTCACGCCACAGAAGATTGTCGACAAGCCGACCGGGGTCGGGCTCCTGCCCCCCGAGGGCATCGGCGACAAACATCTACTGGGCACGGCTCGAGCCGAGGTGGCCAGGTGGTGGACCCAACAGCCGAGGAGCTCCGAAGGAACCCCCCGACCGCTCGTAATCTGTTCCCTCAGGAGGACCGAGCCGAGGACGAGGAGATGGACGAAGAGCAGGCCAATCGGTAGAATGTCGTCCGAGGCGGAGTGCACGTCATCTCAGGCGGACCAACCGGGGGAGACTCCAACCGGGCACGGAAGGCGCAGGTGCGCTGGTTAGAGATTCACCAAGCCGACACTAGCTCGGCACAAGCAGCAGGGCCCCAGATTAGTTTCGGGCCCCAAGACCTACAGGGACTGGAAGTCCCGCACGATGACGCCCTGGTCATCACCGCCGTCATCGCCAACTACTAGGTCCACCAGACCATCGTGGACATGGGCAGCTCGGTTAACATACTGTACAAGAAAGCTTTTGATTAGCTGCAGATCGAGATGTCCCAGCTGGAGTTGGTGGCAACCCCGTTGTTCGGGTTCACGGGGAACCAGGTGTAACCCATCGGCCGAATCCGTTTGGCCATTTCCTTAGGCGAGGAGCCGCTGAAGAGGACCAGATGGTCCACTTTCCTGATAGTCGACGCTCCCTCGATCTACAACGCCATTCTGGGTCGACCGGCCCTCAACAAATTCAGAGCCGCCACCTCCACCTTCTACCTTAAGATTAAGTTCCCAGTCGAGGACAAGGTAGGAGAGGTCCGAGAGGACCAGAGGGTGGCCCGGAGATGTTACGTGGACGACGTCCGGGTGGAAAGCTAGAAGGCCCCTCGTACCTTCTCAAGCTGCAATATGGTCTAAGCCTCGCCCTAGGCCGAACTACACGACGACAAGGAGGAGGTCCAGATGCTCCCCGATCGGGAGGAAGCCCGAGTTAAGATTGCGGTTGGGCTACCTAACGAGCTGAAGGAGCCCCTGCTGGAATGTTTGACTCGGAACCAAGATGTGTTCGCCTGGTCGGTCAAAGAGCTAAAGGGCATCCGACTGGAGGTGGCAGAGCATCACCTCCATGTATATCCCAATGCTCGGCCCGTCAAACAGAGGAAGCGGGATTTCAGCACCGAGCAAAATAAAGTGATCTAGGCTGAGATCGAGAAGTTGCTGGAGGTCGGTCACATTCGAGAGGTCTAGTTCCCCGCTTGGTTGGCCAACGTAGTGTTGGTGGCCAAGCTCGACAATAAGTGGAGGGTCTGCATTGACTTCAGAGACCTCAATAGGGCCTGCCCGAAAGATTGTTATCCTCTACCCCGGATCGACCAGATGGTTAACTTGATGGCCGACAGCGAGCTCATCTCCATGCTGGATGCATATCAAGGGTATCATCAAGTGCCCCTGACCGCCGAGGACCAAGAAAAAGTTAGTTTCATCACGGCAGACGGCACCTACTGCTACACCGTCATGCTGTTCGGGCTAAAGAATGCAGGGGCTACTTATCAGCAGATGATGAACAAGGTCTTCCGGGCGCAGATCGGTCGGAACATTGAAGTATACGTGGACGACATTCTGATCAAGTCCGGCCTAGCGGAAGACCTGGTAGCCGATGTGGAGGAGACTTGTCAGACCCTGCGCAGGTATGAGCTTAAGCTAAACCCTGCCAAGTGTCTTTTTGGGGCCTGGAGCGAAAAATTCCTCGAGTACATAGTGACTGAGAGCGGCATTGAGGCCAATCCGAGCAAAGTTAAGGCCCTATTGGATATGCCTCCACCAAGGAACCTTCGGGAAGCACAACGACTCACCGGGCGAATCACAGCCCTATCCCAGTTCATCTCCCGGTCGGCCGAGCAAGGACTACCATTCTTCAAGACCCTTCGCAAAGCCACCAAGTTTCAATGGGACATCGATTGTGATAAGGCGTTTGAGGAGCTGAAGGCTTATCTTGCCGAGTTACCCGTGTTGGCAAAGCCCGAGGTCGGGGAGGTGATGTCCGTATACTTAGCTGCCTCAGCCGGCTCAGTTAGCATGGTCTTGGTGAAACAGGAGGGGCCCGAGCAAAAGCCTGTCTACTTTTTTGCCCACTTATTGAAAGGAGCCGAGTGACGGTATACGACACTCGAGAAACTGGCGTACGTACTGCTATTGGGTGCTCAGAGGCTCGGGCCTTATTTTCTGGTGCACCCCATCGTAGTCCTGACCAACAGTAACCTGGGTCAAGTGGCTTCCAATCCAGAAGCGTCAAGCCGACTGATCAAGTGGACCACTAAGTTGAGCGAATACGACATTCAATACCAGACTTGCCCTACCATCAAAGCACAAGCATTAGCAGATTTTCTGAGCGACTTACACTCGGAGGAGCCCGAAGAAGCCTGGCAAGTATATGTGGATGACTCGTCGGCTTGGTCGGCCAGCGAGATCGGCATCCTAATGGTCTCCCCAAAGGGGGAGCAATTACATTTATCCGTCCGACTCGAGTACAGGGCCACAAATAATGAGGCCAAGTATGAAGCTCTGATAGCCGGATTACAAGCAGCTAAGCATGTGGGAGCCACCCGAGTGGTATTATACTCAGACTCTCAGCTGGTCACCCAGCAGGTCACCGGCCGGTTTGAAGTCAATAGCGACCGGCTTCAGGCCTTAATAGAAGCCTATGAGAAGCTGAAGGCTGAGTTTCAAGAGGTGCAAATTCAGAAGATCCCCAGGGAGAGCAATCTGAGGGCGGACGAGCTAACTAAATTGGCCAGCTTGGTCGGCTCTTGGGTATTTCCTCAGCGGGGTGGGCTGGCCTTGATGATTATGCACATTGAGCGGCAGGCCGAGCTGAAGCTAGAATCAGACTGGAGGACACCTCTCATTGCCTACCTGACAGAAGGGGTCGTCCCAGCCAACCGAGAGGAAGCCCGACTGCTCAGAAAGCGGGCGATCTAGTATACCATGGTCGGGGACGTGCTATACAAGAGGTCCTTTGCCCGACCTCTACTCAAGTGCCTGGGCGAGGAGGATGCAGACTATATGCTTAGAGAAGTCCACATGGGAGTTTGCGGAAGCCACGCTGGAGCTCGGGCTGCGACCCGAAAAGCACTACTGGCCGGTTATTACTGGTCGACCCTGCAAAAGGACGCTGACTAGTTGGTGTCCACGTGCCTGTCCTGCTAGAAGCACCATTGCCTCCCGCACCGACCCGTGGAGATGATGAAGGCATCGGCAGTTTCCTGCCCATTCGATCAATGGGGCATGGACATCGTGGGACCCTTCCCAACTGCCGTAGCTCAGAAGAAGTTCCTGCTAGTGGTTGTCGACTATTTTTCCAAGTGGATAGAAGCAGAGGCCCTGACACGCATCACCGAGCAGGCCGTGATCAAGTTTCTGTAACAGAACATCCTATGTCAGTATGGAATTCCTCATAAACTAGTATCAGATAATGGAAGACAATTTCAGGGCTGGAAAATACAGGAATGATGCTCGACCTACGACATCAAACAAGCTTTCACCTAGGTGGCATACCCACAAAGTAACGGTCAAGCAGAAGTGGTCAACCGAGAAATCCTGAGAGGATTGAAGACTAAGCTAGATCATGCAGGAGGAACTTGGGTGGATGAGCTGCCGAGTGTCTTGTGGGCTCTGCGAACCACACCAAAAGAAACCACGGGCCATACTCCTTTTCAGCTAGTCTATGGAAGCGAGGTTGTGGTGCCGGTCGAGGTCGGCTGTGAGTCGGACCGGCGAAGGACTTATGATGAGGATAATCCAGAGAGAAGGTGCCTGGAGCTGGACTTGGTCGAAGAAATTCGCGATAAGGCAGTTGCTCGGATGTTTGCCTATCGCCAGAAAATGAAGCAAAGGTATAACCGGAAGGTGTTGCCAAGAACGTTCCAAGTCGGGGACCTCGTCTGGAAAAGAATCAAGCCGGTCGGGGACGTCAGTAAACTGGAGCCACAGTGGGGAGGACCTTTTAAAATTGTCGAGAAGCTAGCCTCGGGAGCTTATTACCTGGAAAATGATAAGGGGAAGAGGCTCGATCGGCCATGGAGCGTGATTCACCTCCAACCCTATCGAGAGGTAGAATGAGAGCATTGTAAAACAAATGTACTACCTAAGCTATGATAGTGGAAGAATGGGGTCCTCGCTCAACTTGCAGGTGTTCCAGACTCTCATCTTCATACGAGTTATAAGCGGACCAGCTCCGCGCACCCCTCGGTTCGGCTCTCAGTCGGACGCGTGGCGACCCACGCTCCCTGAGAACTATCCGACTGAGTGTCCAGACTCTCGCCTTGCTAGCGAGTTATAAGCGGACCAGCTCCGCGCACCACTCAGCTCAGTGTCCCGATCGACCGTGGCGCCCACGCTCCTAGAATCGCTGACGAGTGTCCAGATCTCTTCTCAGATTATAAGGGGCCCAGCTCCCGCACCCTCGGCTCGGCTCTCAGTGACGCTGGTGGCCCACGCTCCCTGAGAACTATCCGACCGAGTGTCCAGACTCTCGCCTTGCCAGCGAGTTATAAGCGGACCAGCTCCGGCACCACTCGGCTCAGTGTCCCCGATCGGACCGTGGCAGCCCACGCTCCTGAGAATCGGGCTGACCGAGTGTCTAGATTCTCATTCTCATGAGTTATAAGCGGGCCCAGCTCCCGTGCACCCCTCGGCTCGGCTCTCAGTCGAACACGTGGCGGCCCACGCTCCCTGAGAACTATCCGACCGAGTGTTCAGACTCTCGCCTTGCCAGCGAGTTATAAGCGGACTAGCTCCGTGCACCACTCGGCTCAGTGTCCCCGATCGGACGCGTGGTGGCCCATGCTTTTGAGAATCGACCTGACCGAGTGTCCAGACTCTCGTTCTCATGAGTTATAAGCGGGCTCAGCTCTTGTGCACCCCTCGGCTCGGACTCTCAGTCGGACGCGTGGCGGCCCACGCTCCCTGAGAACTCTCCGACAGAGTGTCCAAACTCTTGCCTTGCCAGCGAGTTATAAGCCGACCAGCTCCGTGCACCATTTGGCTCAGTGTCCCCGATCGGACGCGTGGCGGCCCACGCTCCTGAGAATCGGGCTGACCGAGTGTCCAGGCTCTCGTTCTCACGAGTTATAAGGGGGCCCAGCTCCCGTGCACCCCTCGACTCGGCTCTTAGTAGGACGCATGACGACCCACGCTCCCTGAGAATTATCTGACTGAGTGTCCAGACTCTCGCCTTGCCAGCGAGTTATAAGCGGACCAGCTCCGTGCACCACTTGGCTCAGTGTCCCCGATCGGACGCGTAGCGGCCCACGCTCTTGAGAATCGGCCTGACTGAGTGTCCAGACTCTCGTTCTCACGAGTTATAAGCGGGCCCAGCTCCCGTGCACCCCTCGGCTCGGCTCTCAGTCAGACGCGAGGCGACCCACGTTCCCTGAGAACTATCCGACCGAGTGTCCAGACTTTTGCCTTGCCAGCGAGTTATAAGTGGACCAGCTTCGCGCATCACTCGGCTCAGTGTCCCCGATCGGACGCGTGGCGGCCTACACTCCTGAGAATCGGTCTGATCGAGTGTCCAGACTCTCGTTCTCACGAGTTATAAGCGGCTCAGTTCCCGTGCACCTCTCGGCTCGTCTCTCAGTCGGACGTGTGGCGGCCCACGCTCCCTAAGAACTATCCGACCGAGTGTTCAGACTCTCGCCTTGCCAGCGAGTTATAAGCGGACTAGCTCCGCGCACCACTCGGCTCAGAGTCCCCGATCAGACGCGTGGCGGCCCACGCTCCTGAGAATCTGCCTGACCGAGTGTCCAGACTCTCGTTCTCACGAGTTATAAGCGGGCATGCTCTCGCGCACCCCTCGGTTCGGCTCTCAGTCGGACGCGTGGCGGCCCACGCTCCCTGAGAACTATCCGACCGAGTGTCCAGACTCTTGTCCCCGCACGAGTTATAAGCAGCTTGCCCCCTCGAACCAATTGGCTCAGCCTCCAGTCGGACGCGTGGTGACCCACACTCCCTGGGCATAAGCTAGTCGAGTGCTCCAGACTCTCATTTTCATACGAGTTATAAGCGGGCATACTCCCGCGAACCAATCGGCTCAACTCTCAGTCGGACGCGTGGCAGCCCACGCTCCTTGAGAACTATCTAACCGAATGTCTAATCTCTCGCATTCGTGCTAACTACAAGTAGGAAAGTCCTCGCAGCTTCCTTAACTTGACTCCTAGGCTGGGTGTGTGGCTGTTAGTAATATGAGAGAAGTGTCCTAAGGCAATCGTCTTATGATTGTAATCATTTACTTTAATAAATGAATATTCACTATTTGAGTATACATGTTCATGTATTTGATTGAGATCTTAAACTCATTTACTGAATGTCCGCAATACAATTCACAGCATGAGAGAATTTGTGATGAATTCACAACTAGTGATTATCTCTATATGTGCAATTGTGAAGTATTGAAATTGTCCCTAGTCGATGAATTGACAGATACGGACACTATCAATTCTGTTGAGACTAGCATGAGTTATTCTCTAATCAGCTGATTCTCACTGGCTAGTGACATTGGGATGTCCAGAGATAAACATGAATGCTAGTTAAGGGAACTAGTTCATTGGAGTGACTAGCTGTAAAACTTCATATGGTAATCTACATATAGATATGTCAATGAAAGTTCTTACTACAGCTTAAGTGTGATGTTCCTTTGACTTGCGGTGTTCAAGTCATCTTGGTCATGAAAACTTATACTTTGACATCTTAAGTAAGCATCTCCAAGGAGGTGTGGACCCAGGATGATTAGGTATAAGCCGAAGTGCCCGAAGATGTTTGAACAGCCTAAAAAGGATTCACCACTCCTTGCGAGGAGATGTATACCCAAGGCCTATCGTCGGATTGTTACTCGAAACCTCTGGCCAGAGCATAACATGTTCCGAGTATGAATCTCTAAGAAACATGAGAGTAATTAGAATCCGTTGGACGAGAAAGACATTACTTGGGCTAGGTGTGACGTAGTCAGCATAGTGGGGATTGACACACATAGACCGTGTCCTGAACCAAGTGGGTATAAGATGGTGAAGGGAATGAGGCACGATTCATTAAAGCTGCTGAAGGGTTTCAGAATAGTTTCTGAGGTCAACCGTTGATCTTTCGATTAATTGGGGATCATGATGTACTACTAGGTGCCACTCATGATCGTTCTATAATTGGTTAATTATAGACGGCCAACATAAATCGAAAGCCTATTTAGTCACACGCACTACGAGTAGTCCGAGGGATTTAAAACGAGTTGAAAATTAGATTTTCCGATCAAGAGAGATAAGTCGAATCTGAATTTTTCAGAGACGCATCGGAAGCATACAATGGCTAAGTCTTTTGAAGACTTATTGAACGAATTAAATGAGTTTAATTCGTGAGATTGTAGCTTGGGTTTGGCCGGCCAAAGAGGGTCCCCACCCTCTTTGTTTGGCCGGCCACAATAAGAGGGAAGAACCAAATTGTTTGGTTCAAATTTATAAAATAAACCACGCGTGGTTTGTCTTATAAAATTATGGATAAAGAAATTTGTATAAAGAAATTTGTATAAAGAAATTTATATAAAGAGATTTATTTATCATGGAAATTAAAATAAACCTTGGAATGGTTTATTTTATTTTATAAAATCAATAATGGATTGATTTACCATGATAAAGAAATTTATATAAAGAAATTTCTTTCCATAATAAAAGGGGAGACATGGTTGTTTTTATTATAAATTAAGTTATAATAAAAACTTGACATAACGGAATAATTCATAGAAAAATTTATAAGATAAATTTCTTATGAAAAATTTATTCCGTTAAGAGGAGACTTGGCGATTAAGAGGCTACTATATAAAGGTACCAAGGCAAGACTTGGAAATTAATCCAAGAGATCAAGAATTTTTGCCTAGCCTCTCTCCCTCTCCTTCTCTCCCTCTCCCTCTTCCAGTGCCGCCGACCCTAGAGCCCTCCCCCTTTGCCGTGAGCTTCCACCACCAAGAAGAGGCCGAAGAAGAAGAAGAAGCGGGCGCGACTCCTTCCTTCCTCCCGGAATCTTGATTCCGTTCTTCGTTTGGTGGTTAGTCTTTCCATCTCTCTCTTGGTATTCTTGTCGTGCCTTTGGAGAATCTAGTAGTTCTTGTCGGCACGAAACTCGTGGCTTTGCGAAGTCATCCCGAAGAAAACTCGGCGTGGACGCGAATAGAGGCAGAGCTTCCAAGGGACGCTACGGTTGGATCTCGTCCCTTTCTACGAGTTACGCGAGGTATTAAGTAAATTAGTTTACTTTCTGCAAAATTTTTAAATGTATGATCATGTCTCCACAACATAAGGTTGCATGCTAGATACGTGGTTAAAATAATTTGAGAAATTATTTATGCTAAACCTTCCGCTGCACGTAATTAAATTTTAAAATTACGAACCCGTATCCATGTCAACATGCACCCGGTCCCAACAGTGGCAACCCATGCTGCCCAAGATCAAGCTAACTTTAGGGTGATGCTCGGAACTGCCCGAGCTGGCAACCTTACGCGCTCAGCTTAGTTCTGGTTATCAGACTCTTTGATGATCACCCCGAGTGGCCAATACTTAGAAGCCATCGTGCTCAAGTATTTAACCCAGTCACTTGTGAGGCTGAATCGCTCTAACATGCTCTCACCCGAGTGGTCATCACTTAGGAACTCTCACGCTTATGTGGTTAATCTGGTCGCTCAAGGGCTGATCCACTCTATCGTGCTCTCACCCGAGTGGTCTATACTTAGCCACCGTGCTCAGGCGTTTAACTCAATCACTTGCGAAGCCGAGTTAATCGATCACCCTCTCACTCGAGTCGCTCTCGCTAACAATCGCCCAAGCCATTAACATCCGAAAGACAAGCACATTCGAGAAAGCTTGAGCAAAAGAAAGGTTACATTGAAAAAGCAGATGCATTACAAAATTTAGAGGCAAGCCTCTACGAGAAAGAGGAAATGAAAAGACAAAAACCCGACCCTTACTTGAAGGGCCGGTGAGCCTCCTCGGGCAGGTTCTGGGACATGTCCGACATCTTGATCGCCGAGAGGGGCAGGTCGGAGGCAATATGTCCGCCCTGCCTGAGCTGCTCGAACATGTTGAGCATCTGATGCTTCAACATAACCCAAATCCGCCCAGACACCTGCTGGCTGAACTCCGTAGAGTTAATGTACTCAACTCTATGGGTGTCCCACCGGCTGAGTTCCCCCTCCTTGTAGGAGCGCAGTTCCTCGAGCTCTGCCCGGGATGCCTCCCACTGGACCCTCTCAGCCCTCAGCTGCTCGAGCTCCTCCTTCTGATCGTTCAGTTCTTGCTCCCGGGAGGTCAGCTTGGTTGTCAACTCCTCAGCCCGCTTTATCTGAGCCATCACCTCTTCCTCCTTGGCCTCGAGCCGGGCTTTGAGGGACTTGGCAACTCCAGCAGACTCCAGGAGGTCGGCTTCGGCTTTTGTCAGCTTGCCCTGAGTCTTCGTCTGGAGAGCCCAAGCCTTCCACTCGTTGTACTCTAGGGTGGAGATCCGAACATTTGACTGAGCGATGGCTGAATTCGTCATCTCGGCTTGGCCTTGAGCAATCCCCAACTGCTCCTTGGAGTGAGCTAGGCAGTCCTGGAGGGCAGCGACTTCGGCTCGCAGGCCGCTCAGGGTGGATTCAGTGGAGACGAGTTGAGTGTGCTTGAGTCGAGTCTCCAAGAATTCCACCCGTCGCGCGGCTCTCTCTCGGGCTGAAGAGTGGGTCAGAACTGCCATCGAAAGGCTATGACATGACCCCCAAAACTGCAAAAGGAGGAAAGCCATAAGATCTTAAGGCCAGATAATAAACAAAGGAACATGTTGATCTTAAACATACCTGAGTGGCATCAAGGAAGAAAGAGTCGGTCTTACTATCTGACCCACGATAGTAAGAGCCTTCGAGCCCTTGTACGTAGCGGTCGGCCACGGGTCCGTATAGCTGTAGCTCCTGGCACCGCTAGGGTAACTCACCCTGCGGCATGCCCAGGTGGCAGTCTGACTGAGTGGGCACCAGCAGGTGCATCGCCGGTCGATTGATTTGACCCTCGACCGGTGGAGATCCCAATCCCTCTGGTAGCGGGAGGTTGGGTATGCCGGAGGAGACCGAGGGGGTGGTAGCAGGGATGAGCGCGGAGGCTGCTCGGGGGGCTCCTGAGTTGGAGGCCACCTTTGCCTCCTCCTCCTCCTTCTTCTTCTTCTTCTTCTGGCGTTTGCTGGAAGAAGGGCTAGCCGAGTCCCCAGTCGGGAAAGCAGCCTGTCGATGCCCGGAAGAAGTAGGCTGCTCGGCCGGTGTTGGCGGTGTCGTCTCGGGGCGGGGGGGGGGGGGGGGGGGGAGGCTACAGGTGTTTGCTCCGGGGCAGCGAAAGCCGCGTCCACCGGAGTGGCCTCAGTCGGGGCACCCTCCCTCGCCTACAGTTCGGCGGCAACCCGAGCCTCCAGCTTGGCGTCATCTAGGGCGAAGCCCTCTGCTAAGGTCACTGCCAACATTATCAAGGCTACAGGAACAACACAATCTTAGTTAGAGCTAAAAAATATTCTAAGAAAATATCACAATGCTTACCGAATGAAGTAGACCATGGAATCGGCACGGGGCTGAGGCCGAAGGCGGAGAGGAGCTCCTCCTTCAGCAGGTGTACTCTGTGGAAGTGCCTACCACTGAGCTTGGACAATGCCGACTGGTAGGCTGCGGAGGTACGATAATACTTAGAAAGGGGAGGAGAGGACGGAAGATCCTCGACCCAGGCCGTGGGCCAGCTCGAGGTCGGGGTAGGCTTGCCAAAAAAGTAGCCTTCCTTCCATCCTTTGTTAGATGAGGGAAGTTTCACTAGGAAAGAGGTTTTGGCTTGGACTTGGAAGAAAAAATCGCCCGACTCCTATTTTTTGGGTAGAAGAAGTAATGGAAAACCATAGGTTGGAGGGGTGCTTGGTACAAGGAGAAAACGATAACCGAGCCGCACATCAAACGGATGACGTTCGGGGCTAGTTGAGACAATGGTATGCGGAAGTATGTACAAAAGGAAGAGATAAAAGGATGGATGGGGAATCGGAGGCCGGCTTGTAGGTGGTCTCGTGATAAGGTAATGAAGCCTGAAGGGACGGAGTCAAGTTGGTCAGTTGAATTGGGTAAACAGAGTCTATGGTCGGCGGGAATCTGGTAGTCGGATTGGATTTGGTCGAGGTCATGAGCGTGGAGGTCAGTGACCATGGTAGAATACCATGGCTCAGGGGGTGAAGAAGATGATGAGGGCGACTCCATGAGAAAAGACAAGGACGAAGGAACTAACCGGGACAGGAGAAAACTATCGGAGAAGAAGGTCGGAAGGACGGACTCGTCGGAACCCTAGCAGAGCTCGAAATAGCAGCAAGACGGGGTCGAAGTTAAAACGTGGTGGTAAAAACTGTGGGGTGAAAGTCTTATTTATAGGGCTCCGGGGAACGACACCGACCGTTCGATGGCGAATTGGGAAAAAGGCGGGATCGAGCCTCGACCGTCCGATCCGGCACGAGCTAGTTTCCAGAGCGACAGAGCACACGTGCAGATCGGACATTCGCAGGGATGGGCGACAGACTCATCGTTGCTCGGGAGACAAATGGCTGGTCGACACGTGGCCCCGGCAATTAAAGCGGCAATTAAAGGAAAGATATGGGATGATTTGGCGTGAGGAGATCAAAGAGACGTTGGATGGGAAGGTTTACTGGTTGGGTGAGTCACCGACTTCGGGTCGACCACGGAGATCGATTGCAAGGGCACACCACTCGTGTCTGCCAAGCTTGCACAGGAACAACGGTCCAATCAGTCGGACTGCGTGCCTCCTTCGACTAGACTCGAGGGAGATGCTTATGATCTCGGGTCAGCTTATGTGTAGTCTGGCCCGGCAGCCTGGCAACCCGTCAGGAGGAGATAGGTCTGTGGGCCCCAGGAGCCCATCGAACATAAGACCCATACAAGCGGATCGACCCATTTCCCCAAGCGCGAGGAAACATTGGCCCTGGCCCAGGCAAAGAGGGCCAGAGGCCCCGAAGGCTAGAAGCGCCGAGGGCCCCCGAGTCCAGGAAGTCCTAGGTAGGGGAGTTCTGAATTAGTAGAGTCCCGAGTCGGAGAAGTTCCGGCTCACAGCATCACTAAGTTTTAGCACTCCCGAGTCAGTAGAGTCTCAACTCAAAGTATCTGGAAGTTATAAGCGGATTTGCTCCTGCGCACCTCTCGGCTCGGTTCCTAGTCGGACGCTTGGCGGCCCACGCTCCCTGGGCACAATCCGACCGATGGTCCAAATTCTCACCTTCGTACAAGTCGTAAGCGGGCATGCTCCCACACACTTCTCAGCTCGGGGCCCAGTCGAACGCGTGGCGGCCTACGCTCCTGAGGTCCTCCCGAGCCAGAGAAGTCTTCACTCAGAGTATCACCATCTCATGAGATCCCCGAGTCAGAAGCACCCCCAAGCTAGAAGAGTACTCGGTCATTGACTAGACTATCCCCGAGTCAGCCAAGTTCGAACGTTCATCCCGAACCGCACGCACCATGACTCGGGAAGCATACCTTCGCTCGGAAAGCCTTCCTTAACTCGAGAAGCCAAGTTGTCTAAGGTTCTTGTCGCGACTTATCAGAACAACCACCCCCTGACATAAGACTCGTAGAAGTTGTACGGGGTCGGCGCAGTTCAAGTACCATTCCGGCCCGAATCGCGAGTATCTCACTGACGCCATGATCTCCCTGCCATACCCTTTCCCCTGTACTGCCACCACATACGTTGGTGTCAGGCCGAGCGGCGCCTGACGGTGCCCGCCCATAAGTTGACAACGCCCACTTTCTTATTTCGGTATGCGACACATTACCCTGCCAACTCTAGGTATGCCTTACCCTGTCGTCGCTACGCGACAAAAGGTGGCAGATTAGGCAGAAGCTGTCAGCTCCCCCGCCTATATAAGCCTCTCCACTCAACATCCCTCAGGTACGAACAATAATGTTTTCGCTACTGTTCTATTGCCTTTGCTGCTCTTCCACCACCGGAGACTGACTTGACCGTCGGAGTGCCTTGACGGAGACTTTTTTCGACGGGTTCTAACGGTCTTTACCTTGCAGATCGAAGCTAGTATCGGAGCCATCATTGGCGGTTCGTGATCCTTGGGAGACCACGTGCTCTTGGGAGTTCACCTCGCTTCGCGACAGGATCAGTTGTCATTCCACCTCTTTACCGGCTTCTCCATGCGAGATCATGATCGATTCTCCCCAATTGGGGGTGGACCTAGGGCTTAGCCGATCAGAGCTGTTTGGGGCGTCGTCGAGTTGGTGGCCAACAATCCTACCTCCTCCGTAGGCATCCAGTGAGGGTGAAGCCATAGATGGTAGATTTTCTGACTTTCTCTCATTGGTACACTAGTTTCTTCCTTGCTTCAACCTAGATGTGGGCTAACATCCTATTTTGGGGTCAATCTTGTGGTGGTTTGCCTAGCATCAATCGGATTTCGGGTGGCCACAGGAGATGGGCTATTAGAGGGAGAATGTGGTGTTGAGGGATCCACCAGATCAGAGCAGAAGGGGATCTCTAGTTGGGGTCTGAATAGAGGAGTATCAATAGCAAATTTGCTCCCTGCGACTGAATTTGGCACGTCTCAGGTTAATACCATAATGGATTATTTTGTTTGATTAGCGATTATGTGATGAAATGGGATTTAGCTGGTAGGATTTGATCTTGTGATGGATTGGTTTTGATCGGAAGAAACTTGTATCTGTTTAATTGTGCTCAGATAGTTTAGATCTTTGTATAATGGATTAGATCAATAGATGAACTTTGTGATCGGATTTTGAGTTTAAGTTGAATTCTTTAGTGAATTAGCTTCTGATTGGGTTTTTTGCTTTGGGTTTGGAGTTTATGTCGTGTGCTTTATGTCCTACTTGCGCCACTAGTGGTGTGCGAAACATAGATACTTTGTGAATCGGAAGAACTACCCCTGCTTGGATTCTTGGTTCGTTTTCATAGCTATGTAATTGTTTTCGAAATTGAGATCTGGAATTTGAATCCACGGGGGAATCTTTTGGTTTTGTCGATTTTCCATGTACTTTGCGTCAGTTACGCTTGATGAAATTGTGAATTTGGATTGGCAGAGATGAGGTTGCTGTTGGTCTATGTTTATATCAGGAGGTGTAAAATAGTGTTTCTGCTTTGGTTGCTGTTGGTCTATGTTTATATCAGGAGGTGTAAAATAGTGTTTCTGCTTTTGATTGTGACATGGTGGCTTGGTTGATTAAGCTTTGCTTGGCCTTGTCCTCGTTTAATGCCCATGGGGTTGTTGTGGGGTGAGATTTTGGATAAGGATAGTGGGTTAATGCCGAGAACCATGTGTTTAGGTGTGAGTTCTTATTGTGTGCCCTTAATTAGGTAGTTGGAAGGGATTTTGCTGTGAACTTGGGTGGACTAGACTTAGCATGTGGTTCACTATGAATTAGGTTTAGTTGAGATGACCACTTGGGCAATACTTCAATGATTAGGTTAACCTTAATACAGTTTAGAGATTTGTTAGCTAATTACTATTTGTTATGATAGCTAAAACTATGTCCCTTGATACATGACATTGATTTGTTACAGATTACCTGGACTGGAGGTTCTCTTCTATTACGAGCATCTCCATTTGAGACGGATACTTCTTACTTATTTTCTGTAGTACCACTTTATTTTATGCATGACTTATTTATGATTTGTAGTAGGTTTATTACCTTATATCTGCTACCGTTGTTATTCTGCTTGATACTTATTGCTTGATATTTAAGATGATCGAATTCTTGTCTATACAGTCTCATTGTTTAACGTTCTTACTCTGTAGAGTACTTGCTTGTGCATGTGTCCATAGATATAGTAGTATGCTACTTTATATCTGTATTGATTAATTGCTTGGTATACTTGCATGTATATCTAGTTGTATGATTGTTAGGTCATGATACATGTGTTCGACCTGTGTATGTTAGGTTGAGTTATGGATGATATTCTAGTGGGCGTTAGGTGTGTTAGAGTCATGCACCATCCCTGCATTGTTGCATGATGACGATCATCAGTTCCCTTATGGTCTGAGCCCATCATTAGTCACATTCTGAATCTGCACACATTGTCACTCATGGGTTAGTGGATACCAGTGGGTACGTGCAGTTGCTCTGTGTTGCTTCGCTCGGACGCTCATTGGTAGTAATTTCGGAGCATAGTAATAGACAGAGATCCCTCCTCCTTCTCATGATACGAAGAGATGAGAGAGTTGTCTCCCCCTTTATGACTTGGGGGTAGGAGTGTTCACTCTACTGGTATCCTGTCCCACTTAGTGATGCATGAGTAGTGATGACATAGTGTGTATAGTTGTTACAACCCTACCCACTTGGTCGTTCACTTATGATCTGTGACGGTGACTTGACTGGCGTCAGGAGTCACACATGTTATTACATCATGTGCATATGATGCATTATGTATTTGCTTGTGCTTTTTACATTTGATTACTGCATATGTTTGACATGTATATATAGGAGACATTTACATATTGGATTGTGTTTCGTACTTGATGTTATATAAGAGTTGATCGATTGCACTGCACCGCAGGATAGATGGACTCTGATATGTATATACATTCAACATTTTATGTTATGCATATTCTTATTCTCTTACGAGACAGTATCCTGTTGTTTCCTTATATTTTGTTTAGCTATTATATTGTCATGCATCTCTATCTCTAAACCCACAGAGTTTATTTGCACTCACAACTGTTTATCATGTTTTTATTTTCAGATTGATGTCTGTCAGGAGAGCCCAATTGTTAGTCCCCTGCTTTTGACGACTCTAACTTTGGTTTTCTGCTTTATTTACGGATATTAGTATGTTATATTTTATACTTTATATTGGTTTGCATCGTGAGCTTTTATTTACGATTTGTTGTTGCATGGAATGCACTTTTGAGTTATTTTTTTTGGGTTTTTGTGATGTAGTTTTGCTGCGCGCCTACCCGAATGGCATATCAGGTTTTTATTTGATTTATGCTATCGATGTATTATAGTTTATGTACTCCAGCTGGGATTGATCGTGATATATTATTGGAGGTCATAAAAGTCATATTATACTTGTAAAAAATTTATATTATTCATCGTATAGACAGATGCTGTCCGATTTGTATTGGCCAGCAGCTCATCTATGTGGGGTGTGACAAACCTTCTCATTTTTCATATTATGATTTTCATCGTCGCCTTGTCGCATTGTCACTTTTCCTATTCTTATAATATTAATTTTAAAGAGCGCGTGGCAATCAGTTATTGGTGGAGCATAAGGAATGCCAGATATCCAGCCTCGGTCCAGATGTTCCTCAAAGGTCAGGGTCCATCCCATTGGCGGATAGAGTTCTTGGACCACATGTTGACCAATAAGAGCGCAAGCTTGGAAGTTTGGGGGCGGGTCGGCAACACTGAACAACATCAGTAGAGGGCACTTTTAGGAACCTTTTCACGAAGTCGCAGTATCTTATCCACGACTGACCGTACCCGAAGGGATATCTACCTTACCACTGGGTGGAGATGCACGGGACCCGTTTCATGCTGTTCGGTTATTGCAGGGAGTGGAGTGTAGGCGGATATTAAAAAGCGTTCTAGGCCACGGGAGACCGTGGAGTGTGGGCCCCGCGTTGCCTCATCTCATCTTCTTTTGCTTCGTCTTTGTTTTTGGTCCCTTCGATTCGCTATTGCGGTTTGCGCTCGCCTCTCCTCTCTTATTTCCTATTGCTCTGTCTGAATTTCTTCTCGTGAGCGGATTTCGATATCGCATCCTTCTTATTCCTTCCGCTAGGGTTTTCATCCTGTCACTGATTCTCGTCCATGCCATGGAAGAGGTAAAAAAAAAATCAAGATATTTTCCCCTGATGAGATCCCGCATAAGTTGCAGCTGCCTTTTATTCTTTTTATGATTTTGTCACGCTGAGTTGGATTCTTTAGCTGGCTTTATGCAAGCTTCATTTATTTATATCAATTCGATGAGTTGAAGATCATGATTACATTTCACGAGCTGCGTGTTTCTTTATTTATGTTTTTTCCCCTGTTAATTAACGTAAATAACGGAATTGTGATGCGAGACCAACGAATGGATAGTAACAAATCCATCTTTGAGCATTTTTTTTATTTTGCTTAATGTCTGAATTACTTTTGTATATTTTTTTGGATTCGTTTTTTTTTTCACGGATTCGGAGTTTGATTAAAGTACTATCTATTCAGATTCTTCAGCTTCACAAAATAGCTGGATTCCACAAAGTGGACCATTTAAAACGTGCTTGCTGTTGAACTGATTTATATGGCTGTCCAGCTTTGGCCCCTTTGCCTTTTGTTTTACTGGAGTGTTTTACAAGATCAGATAGTGCTATTTATGGATGCCACTGTCTATAAGTCAACTGGAGCTCCTAATGAGCCTTAAGGTGGTTTGAGTGGTATAATCCTTGGGAATTTATTAGTTGGATAAAATTTTACTAAGATATAAATATTGATGGCGTTCCATATTTTAGCAATTTTTGGAGCCCGTTTTTGATCTTGCCTCGTTTTTTTATCATGAACTCTGACTAATAAACGTACAACTTAAGTATTCTATGCAACCTTAGTTAAAAAGTTGACACACACTCCAACTATCACTGATAAACTTATGTTTCTCATCAAATTTGAGGTAGATTCAATTTTATCTTATCGTACCTAACACATTCAATTTTAATTTTCAAGTGTTTTTGTTTTTTTTAGCTTGGGAGAATGAATGGAGCATCATCAGTATGGACATGATGGAACTTTTTCTTAAAGAAGAATGGCGTTGTTAGAATTACCAAGAACTATAACACATCTCATTTGATTGCTTTTTTAGCTGAGACTGTCGAAGCATGAATCATTTTTGTGATTATTGTGGGGAGCAAAGAGCCATAGTCTATTGTAGGTCTGATGCTGCTTCTTTGTGTTTATTCTGTGACCGGAATGTCCATTCTGCTAATGCACTTTCTCGGCGCCACTCTCGCACACTTGTGTGTGGGAGATGCAATGCACAACCTGCTGTTATCAGGTGTATCGAGGAAAGTGTTTCTCTTTGCCAAAATTGTGATTGGCATGGGCATGGCGGGTCAGCAATGGTTTCAGGGCATAAAAGACAGACAATAAACTGTTACTCAGGCTGCCCTTCTGCTGCAGAACTTTCAAGAATGTGGCCATTTTTACAGAATTTATCCTCTGGGGTTGAGTCTGATTGTGAACATGGATTAGGCTTGATGACTATTGATGAGAACAGTGTGAGTAATTGTTGGGAACCTTCAGGAGGCAACATTAACAGAGATACTTCATTTTCAGAGAAAGTTAAAGACCTAGAGATCATTGATAAGCTAAATCCATGGATTGGATCATCTTCGGGGTCTGCATTATGTCCATTGCCATCTACTGCTGATCTGGCTGGTTCATCGCATTCAGTAATTGAAAAGGTACTTATCAGATTATTTCAGTTGCCAAGGCTGTTGCAGACTTACTGACTTATATTCACTTTCAAAATTGATACTAACAGTTGACTGTTTAAATGCTGCAGCATATATTGCTTCCTACTAAAATGTGTATCCTCGCTTCCATAGGGCTAATTTTAGAAACTAATGGACAAATAAAGAACAAGAAAAATATTCAACCTATCATAATCCTTGTCATTTTCATCTTTTTGATGTTTGAGCTGCAATTAGAACTTGTCCTAGTTAGATGATTTTCTCTAATTTAGTGAAGAAATTAGTAGCCTCTTTCAAGTTTGATTTCATATTGTATGCTTTGTTAACTAAACGATCAGCTTCTTGACTTAAAACTTTATAACTCCTTTGAAATTAATTTATACTTCAAAAAATCATGCATTTCTTCTAATGCAGAACAGGCCACGTTATCACTTGTAAACTTAAGTGTTTAGCTTCCCATTTTGATGACAAGTGCTAATTTTTCTTTGATTCATTTGCAGCTAGGTTGTCCAGGGATTAAAGAGATTGAATTCAACAAAGGTGATTTCTATGCAGATTTCAATGTGGATGATGTTGGCTTGACGTTTGAAAACTATGAAGAACTTTTTAGTGCATCTCATAGCCAAGCAAGTCATCTTTTTGATGATGATGGTGGAATAGATAGCTTTTTTGATATTAGGGAGGCTTCTGCCGCAAACTCTGACTGCCAGGATCCGGTTGCACAAGCCCATCTGGTTAGCTTTCAATTTGCCATTTGGGATTTAATTATTATGCCAGTTTCTGTACATCGTGTTCTGTTCTATTATATAATGAAACATGATTAGCTATTCCTTCCTCTAGGTCTTTCCATTCGGGCACACTCAATATACACATCGCTTAGTCTCTGTTGATCTTTGATTTTATACCATGCATTGGCTTTCTTCCTACAACTTATACTACATCATTAATGTTTATCAATAGGGAAGAATAGATGACTTCATAGAATAGAAAAGGAGTATTCCTTTTGTTCTATAGTTATTTTGCTCCTTTAGGATACAAGTAGTGGTGGAGCTAGAGAATTGTTTAATGGGCACAATAAATTCACCAAGTTAATTTAAAAATAAATTATATTGGTGTCAGTTGATCCCATCTAATTTTATTTTTAAAAAATATTTTTTGTCCACACATTACATTTAAAAATTTTTATGAGGCCGATTGACCTCATAAGTCCAGTGCGACTCACTTCTAGATGCAAGATGCTCTTGACTACTTTTTGAATTTTCGATTTGTCTGAATCATAAACTAGTAAACTACTAATTGCCTAGCAGTGGCAAGAAAAATCAGACTGTTGAATGACCAGCAAAAAATTGCTTTTGCTGTATTTGACCAAACTCCTGAAGTGCACAGATGACTGGAATCATGAATAAAATCAATGAAAATACTGATGAATCAATATCATGTTAAAGCAGATATGGAATGAGCATCCTTTTTATATAGAATGTATTCAATTATAGGCGACCTTATATGTTACATTGTTTTACGAAAAATGAAGAAAAATACCATCAACTCAGATTTTATCAGCAATTCATACATGTGTTATGTGACTCCTCACATCATCACATCAACCACCAAAATACAAACTTCTTCGTCACTCATGGCTTTTAATACATCTACTTTGCTTGCTTCATGCCTTGCATTTTTTAAAAAAGTTTTTGCAACTGCAGCTTTCTCGATCGTTACCTTGTCAATATGTGAGAACATAATTTACAAATTCTTTTTTCTTCTGTGTTAACTTGCTCGAGTTAGGTACTAACTTGGCATGCTGTTGATTTGTTGATGCTGTAAAAACACAAATCCTTTTCTTTTACTTTCTTTCAAAAATAAAATGGTCCACTTGGATAAATAGATACATGGTATCTTGCCCTGCATAAGCTAGTCTCTACTTGTTGCATGTGAATTGTAATAATGACATAGCAAAATACACACAAGAGTTAACTAAATTAGATGAATAGATCTGAAACAAAAAACTCCACTAGTACCATGAGAAACCGCCTGGAGCCTAAAACCTCCTGAATGTGAGCATCAATGTAAAATGAGTGTAGAAATTAGTGCATGATGTAATATATCCCGTTAAAGAATCCAAATAGTGGCAATATTCAAAGTTGTCATTGCTACCACCTTTCGACAATTTGAAACTCTTTAAGCTCTTCTCATAATTAACTTTTTAATTACTCTCAAGTGATTTTATATTTCCTCGTATTTTCTCTTTTAAACTGTAAGGCTACATTTGATTAGAGGTAATGTAATCAAGCTTTGTAATATAATTGGGCTTGGAATGTAATTTAGATTACATGTTCATTTTGTAATCTAGATTACAAAACTTTAATTAGCTTTTGCAATTCAAATTCCATTACATTATAGCTTTAAAATGGTACTAAACAAAGTAATCAATCTTGTACATTACAAAGCTGATCTCCCCTCACCAAACATAGCCTAAAAGTTTTCCCACTCTAATGTATCTAGAAATCAATGTATATTTTACACACACACCACACACACATGAGGGAATTAGGGAAATAGAATTTTATTCAACAATCAAAATGTATTTGCACCCAATGAAGATGCATTTTATATATGGGGTAAAAAAAGGTAGTTCGGTGCACGAAGCTCCCACTAATGTGAGGTCTCCCGAAAGTGTCTATTGTACGTAGCCTTATCCTGCTTTCCAAGAGGTTGTTTTCGAGACTTGAATTCATGACCTTTAAGTCACATAGCAATAACATTAACATTCCGCCAAAGCTCCCCTGCTGCATTTTATATATGGGGTAAACTACAAGTAATTCATCCAATATAAAATGTATTATATCAATATATATAGAGAATGAACAATGCATAATTCATCTAATAAAGAAAATGCATCGCACCCATAGGTTGGCGCAATTGGTACATATATGGGTGCTTGCTTCAATATCTCTTGGGGTTAATTTCTATTGGTATAAAATATCTAGTTGGATGTTTGATCTTTCTCATGTAAAGGGTTGTTGTGCTAGTACAAAATACCCCTCGTGATTTAATATTATCGTACAACCGGCGATACTCAGCCGCTTGGGGCGAGTGATATCACCTTTTGTTCCTATAAAGGAAATGCACCTCATGAAAGGACGAACAATTTGCATTCCACCTAGTCAAGAATGCATCTTATAATCTTATATAAAATGGCTAAAATCTACATAATGCACAATGAGCAGAGTAAAAGTTTTACTGTATAAGTAATTTATCCATTATATTATTAGTGTAGTACAAATAGTTATATATTTTAGTTTGTCTCTTGTTAATCACTTTATCATCAACAAATGTCAAGAAAACAACAAAACTAGATAAACAACTAGATTAAATAAGAACAAGCAACATAAAAGCATCAAGTAATCAAGAGTATAGACAAGTTTGAAAATGATCCTTTTTTCAAAAAAAAAAATTAATCTTATATCATTTATTTATTTATTTTTGATAATCCAGGTGTCTGGGTTTCGCTCGACTAATCTTGGACTAAACGGTTCACCTACCTAGTAAATCCGGAGTAAAGCTTATGCACACTCAGAGGTCGACCTCTTGAATATTCGTCCCTATTAAGATTGAAATTATGGTCCTCTTATTTATTCCTCTGAATGCTTTATCTCTACACAATGTAAGTTAATGAGAACAAGAAGGAACACCCACCTCGAAGAACAAATCCACTTCATCAATAGCTACCCCGAGACACTTTATGCTATACTATTAATTATATATAGCCCCTGGGGTAATAGTGCATTGGCAAGGCGTCTTCTCAGTTTCCCAGGTATCTAAGGATCGAGTCCTAACCTTGGCGAATTAATGGATGGACTTCCCTTAATGGGTGGTTGACCTAAGAACGCTTGGCTGATAGGCCCCCCGCTGCAAGCGCTTCGTGATTTACCATGATTGGCAGTTAAAAACTTCCGTGAGGTCAAACAGGCCACCCTTAAGATTAGTTAGTGTAAGTTGGATACTTGGAGCCAACTAAAAAAAATTATATATGCATAGACGTGAACAAAAATTAACTCTCAACTACAAATTGAATTGTCAAGATAAAATCATGAAAAAAAACTTACCTCAAACACAAATACACAAGGTAGGATGTTAGGACCAAGCTCCCATTAATCAAGATGCAGGTTTATGCATTGATCTAGAACCCCAACTGAGAGTTGGACCTCACCTTAATTAAAGACACTTGAGGATTAATGATCGCCTTCTTAGAACCCAAAGAGCATTGTTAATGACCATAAAATTGTTGCCCCCACTGAAAATTGAAACTCAATAAAAAAATTGAATATGAGCAACTAAACTAAACTCTTGCCCAAAAATCACGAACAACACCCCACGGTTAAATCACAAGCCTAGGGAAGGAAACATCATTATTAATTGCAACTCGAGTGGAATCAACCTAGCATTAAATTGAAATATTTACCTTAGCAACACCACTTCCACTTTGAGCCAAATTGTTCTTCAACATCTTCCATTTGTCTTGATACTTAATATTATTTTCTCCCGACAACAACCATCAAGTCTTATCCCACTAGGCGGGGATAACAATATAAATCCTTCTACATTATTTAGCTCTATCTCTTACTATATCATCTTCTATACTTAAATAAATTTTATCTTGTTTTATTGTTGCTAATCAAGTCATTTTTTTTTGGGGTCTTCTTTATTTGATGTGTGGGTATTTGTCATAGTTTCACATCACCTAACTGGAACATATATACTCGTCTAAGTACATGTTCATATCATCTTAAATGCGTCTCTTAGAGTTTTCCCTTAATAGATACAACTCTGACTTTCTCTCTAATTTCTTATTTCTTCTTCTATCTATCATCATTGTATGTCCACACATCCACCTTAACATCTCATCTCCACAATTCTCATCTTCTGCTCATGTGCTCGAGTCATAGCCTAACATTCAACACTATATAACATAGCAGGTCTAACCGCCATTTTGTAGAACTTCCCTTTAAGTTTTAGAGGTACTTCACTATCACATAAAACACTCCATTTCAACCATCGTGTTTGTATTCTATCTAAGGCATCTCTCTCAACTCCTTCATCGTTTTGCAAAAATGATCATAAATACTTAAAGCTCTCACTGTCACACAACTTGCCATCTTCTATTTTAACAATTGTCTCATTATATCTAATATTGCTAAGCTTAAATTTCATATATTCTGTCTTTACTCTACTAAGCCTAAAACCTTTCACTTCTAGTATTTCCTCCCAAGATTTTGTTTTAGCATTTACTCCTTTAAAGAGCTTATCTACCAAAACAATATCATCTACAAACAACATGCACCACAGTATTGTATTTTGAATGTGTCCAATGAATTCGTTCATGATTAGTGTAAAAAGATAGAGACTTAAAGTCAATCCTTGATGTAACCCTATCTTTATTGAAAATGCTTCAGTTAATCCTCCTGAATTCTTCACTCTAGCCATTACATCTTTATACATATCCTTAATTAGTTTAATATGTGCTACGTTAACACCTCTCTTTCAAGAATTCTCCATATAATTCCTTTTGGGACGCTATTATAAACTTTTTCTAAGTTAATGAATATCATGTGTAAATTTTGCTTTTGCTCCCGATACTTTTCAATTAGTTGCCTGAGTAGATATATAGCTTCCATTGTCGACCTTCCATACACGAACCCAAAGTGATTTTCAGTCATCGTGGTCGCCTTAATTTTTTTCTATTACTTTTTCTGAAAGTTTTATGTCATGACTCATTAGTTTAATACCCCTATTGTTTGCAATATTTTGTACGTCTCCTTGTTCCCATAGATTGAAATTGGTACTCCTGAGGTTCTGAGGCACACAACCAACCTCTGAGGAGTCATACGAGCCCTGTAGTTGCTGCAAACTCATCGTGTGAGCCCCGTGGTCGTGACAGACTCATTGTGTGAGCCCCGCGGTCGCAACAGACTCGTCACGTGAGCCCTACGGCTGACTCGTCATGCGAGCCCTACAGCTGCGACGAACCCATCGTGCGAGCCCCGTGGCTGTTGCAGACTCTTCACGCGAGCCCCACAGTCCTATGGCAACGACAGACTTATTGCGAGAGCCCAACGACTATAGTGGACTCGTTATGCGAACCCTGCGGCTACGACAGACTCGTTGTGCAAGCCTCTCAGATGTGGCGGACTCGTCATGCAACTGACACAACCATTCAAACAATAAAGATTAAATAAACATAGTTTAATAATTTCAATCAACTTCTACTATAGTAGGGATATTTTAAATAGGCTTAACTAAGTCCTAATAAAATTATCCCATTATATATATATATACACACACACACACACACACACACACAATATTTTTGTTATTTTTATATTTTAAATATTTAAGTTATATTTAATTCTTAATTGATATATTTTATATTTAAAAAATATCGAAATTATATCGGTATGATACGATACTAAAATCGTATCATTTCGGTCCTGGACCGAAATCTCGACGCGGATTGAGATTTTAAATTTTGAAGGGAACTAGAGTACTTACTCTGATTAATAAGGGATTTTTTTTGTTTTCAATATCATGTTAAATAATTTTGTAAGTTATTCAATACCTTGTTTCCTTAGGCACTTATATATCTCTATCGGAATATCACATTTAAAGCTTGTTTTACTTCTGAAGTTTGAATTCTAAGATACAAGTTTAACTTTCTTTATTCATTTGACCTACGTAAATTATCTAAGTTAAGTTGGTCACCTATCCTTTCATTAAAAAGTTGATGAAAATATTTCTTTCACGCTCTTTTATTTCTCCGTCATGTACTAGTATCCCATTGCATTCATCTTTAATTTTGGATAAGATCTCTTATTTTTCTCTCTCATTTTAGCTATTCTATAAATGTCTTTTTCCTTTTCTTTTGTATTCAATTTTTCATGTACTAGTATCCCATTGCATTCATCTTTAATTTTGGATAAGATCTCTTGTTTTTCTCTCTCATTTTAGCTATTCTATAAATGACTTTTTCCTTTTCTTTTGTATTCAATTTTTGATATAACTGTTTAAAAGTTTCATTCTTTGCTTCATCTACCGCTTTCTTAGCTTTTTTTTACTATTGTATATTTTTTAAAGCTTTTCTTATTCTTATATATATATATAATTCCTTGTAGGCTATTCGTTTTTCCTTCCCTTTTTCTTGTACTTTCTCATTCCACCACTATGATTTCTTACTTAGTAGTCCATGTCCCTTTGACTCATCTAGTACATTCTTGGCTATTATTTTCAACTTTGATACTATTTTATCCCATGTCGTATTAGACTTACCATATATTTCATCTAATGCTTGTACTTTTATATTCTTCTTAAATATATTTTGCTTCCCATCCTTAACTTCCACCACTTAATTTTAGGAGTCGTGTATATTTTTCTTCTATTAATATTATGATTAACACTATTAACCTATGTGGGTAGTTAAACTTTCTTCAGAGATGATCTTGCAATCTTTACAAATTTTCCATCTCTCTTTCTAACCATAAGAAAGTCAATTTGTGATTTATTATTCCCACATTTGAACTTAATTAAGTGTTCTTCTCTTTTCTTAAAAAACGTATTAGTCAGTATAAGGTAATATGCTATCGTAAAATTCAATATAGTTTTCCATTCTTCATTTTTTGTTCCAAACCCATAACTCATATGCATCCTCTCATATTCTTCATTTTTTACTCCGACTTGTCTATTTAGATCGCCTCCTATTAAAATCATTTCATTTGGTAGAATGTTTTGTAATACTTCATTTAGGTCGTTCTAAAACATTGATTTGATATATTCATCTAATCCTACCTAAGGTGCATATATGTTAATTACGTTTATAGTTTCTTTCGCTACTGCTATCTTGAGAGCTATAATTCTATCCTTTTTCTACCTACTACAACTTTATCTTTTAACGAACTATTTAAAAAATATCCACTCATTTCTTATTTTACTCTTTCTTATGTACCATAATTTAACACCCTAGTTCTTCATCATCTTTGTCTTCTTGTTTACCTATTTTGTCTCTTGTATACACAAAATGCTAATTCTTCTCCTACAATGAATACTAATTCTTCTCCTAATTATTGTATCTACTACCTCATTGTTTTACCAATGAGGATTCCTATATTCCATATCCTAAATCATAGACTATTATTTTTACTATGATATTTGTTCTTATTCGACTTATGGCATGAGAATTCTTGCTTATTTAACACTACACCCAAGTTCTGATGGAGATGTAACAGTCCATGCTAATACGTTACAGTCGGACCCTGCAACGCGTTCCTTCCGGGGAACAACCTAGCATTAATACAATAGTTTAATGGATCCATTCAGTAAACATTTGCTATAGTTTAACGTTGATTAACAACGTAACACATTCCTCCTTTATTTGGGCTTGTGACCGGCCATGACAGGATAAAGTGGAGTTTATTTTTATATGTCCACACATTCACCTTTGCAAAAATGTCAATTGATGCATGTAACTTGTGAGACTGCTAGCCGAGGAGTATCTATTTACCCTTACATTATCAGGTTTCATGAGATGACCGGTTGAGGTGCAAAATCTCTTCTCTTTCTGCATTAAATGATATCAAAGCCAACCCTTAGATGTGCCTTGTGTCCCTAGTTGCCGTCTTCCTCTACCATAGTATAATTCTCTTTATGGCATGATGTCTCCACTCCTTTGTTATTTCTTATCAATTTCTCACTCATTGCCCCAGATGGAAATCCAGCAGCAACCTTGCTGCACGCTTTTTTTCAGCCCAGGACATGTGCTCAAATCTCTCCTCCTCTGTCCTGCTCTTGTATCAAGTCTCCTCCCTTTTGGTTCATCAGGACAGTCAGGCCTCCACCAACCCACCTATTCAGCCACCGTAATGAGTTCCTGAACCTAGCCGATTACATCCTGATCACTGCAATTTTTCATTGTATCCCTAGAAGTTCTGATCATGTTTCTCAACATCACCAACCTATTGATCTGACTTCTTTCTCAACTTCTTTCCATCAAATTGAGAGTGCTATTGAACATATTTAAGAGATTCACATTGAGGTTAAGAGTTGAATTGAGTATACAAAATACATGCCAGGAACTAAAGAGTACAACATACTTTGTTATGTCCTTGTACTGCTCAATGTTCTAATGTTTATTTCCTTCTGAATTAAACATTAATATGATTTTAACATAAAAAATTTACTATCTTTCCGAGGAATATTGGAGTCTGTATTCATTTGTTGATTTTTTTCCTCAAATTATTCTCCTCTAATTCTGGCGTCTGTACTCTCCTCTACAACATAATTAACATCTCAAATTGAACATGTATTTGACACACACACAGTGTGAGCTCTGTGAACTCACATAGATGATTAACGAGGTTGGTAACGTCAAACCTCGGGTGACCGACCCGGTCCTACGAAAGTTTTCCACCGGCCACTAGGGTAAATCGGGAAGCACTCACTACGGGTGATCCAGAAGCCTAGTGTTTTAGGGTTCGCGCCCCATTTGGAGGAAAAATTCCTACAAAATATGCTATAACTAAGGATCGAACCACGGATGTCTAGGATGACAACTAGTCGCCCTTCCGCTGCACATAGATATTTAATCTTTTGAAAAAGACTCCCACTAGAAATGACATTTTATCATGAAAAATGAGATTTTCCAAATGACATCGGACAGGTTCTTTGAAGTTTAATAACAAATGTTAGAATCATCTTTCCTAAGAATTTCCTTGATCAACTACTTCACACTTACACTTATTGTCTCAAGACTTGATATGCTTTTTAGTCTTCTCACTAGAAAAAAAATCAAGCTCTTGAAGTAGAATAATAACGCAATAAAAAATAAAGTTAAAACCTTATTTTCTTAAGATAAATGGCGAATAAATTGGTACATGGTTTAAATTTGGTGACTTATATAATTATCTTGTTTTGAGTTTAGTGTTTCTGGTAAACCTACTTTATTGTAACTGAGTCTTAGGTGAAGGTAAAAGAGGCCTCCACCTCATTGCTTCATTTATCCGATCATTGATCAAGTTTTCTATTGGAGTTTCTCTCTTCTTTCCTGCAAGATCACCAAGTGGCACACCATCCTTGAGATCATTGGCTGAGACGCATAGATCTATCCTTAAATTGTGTCAACTCTAGTGAGAGCGCCAATTGAGGCACTCGTGTTCTGTGACATCAAACAGTGGCCAATTGTTTTTTCTGGTTAAAAAGCCTCTCAGGTTGCTAACTGCTTAGAGAGTAATTTTAAATTGTACTTTTTACCGTCTTCTCCTTGCTAAATTGTTTAAGCAGTTTTTTCCAATTTATGCCAACTTATGGAATGACATAAGTAATGCACAAATTTATGAGAATTACATTGCATTGATTGTTGACAAACTACAATCCACTAGTCCTTGCAAAAGTCTTCAAGCCAAAAGGCTTGATACTTAATCAAGCAATTTTATTTTGCCAAACTCACTCAGCTTCCTGTCTAACATTTCTAATCTCATGCTGTCGCTATTAAGGTCTCTTTTTTGCTAGACATTTATTGTCCTCGCCATCTTTTTCAGATATCTCCTGGGGAGGAAAAGATTACACAGGCAACGTGCCATGCAGTATCTGCTGACGCTTTGATGTCAAATCCAGGAAAGAAAGCTGATTCGAGTCTGTCTTTTCCTCCACGCAAAGCTCACTCCAACATATCCCTTTCCTTTTCTAGTTTGACTGGAGATAGCAACGGTGGGGAATATCAAGATTGTGTTGTATCATCAATGCTTCTTATGGGCGAACCTCAATGTTTTGTGGCTGGTCTTGAAAGTTCTTCCCTGCCTATAGTTACCAGGGATAGTGCTGTCATGCGTTACAAGGAAAAAAAGAAAGCACGCAAGTAAGTCTAGCCTGTGGTAATTTCATAATCAAAATTGTACTTGTACTCAATTTCTCTAAAATCTGTAGAATGTAGGGCCCTTTAAATTTCTAGTTGAGCTTAGATTTGTTGGTTAAACCAGAAAAAATTATGGTGGTTTATTTAATTTGTACATATTTGATATTTCTACTGTCTAACCTACGTTTTATGGTAACAGAAGAATGTTCTAGATCATTTTCTTTTATATATCCACTTGCTTAGCTCATGGTTTGGCCAGCCTCTTTAACTGAACATGGCTTATCTCTATATATCATTAAGTCAGCACAGTTTATCTTTTATTCAGTTTATTGTTTGTTTCAACCACTGCGAATTATTTAAAGGCCGATAATATATAGATGAGCATTTTTTGTGCACTTGAGGATAAGAATATGATTATGATTTTGCACACTAATTATTTACAATGCCCTTTTTATTTGTCAAATCCTTTGACCACTTGCTTAAGTTTTATAGAGCGGCAACTCTACAATTACTAGAGAGGATACTTTTGGAATTAAAGATGAAAATAATTATCTAGTGGTTTTCTAGGTTATATGTAACACAGAAAAACCAGGAATTCAAACAACACATTGATTAGGTATGAACTAACACAAAGAAGTTCCTTGGGTCAAATGTGATCCCTCAGAATGAACAAAGAAAATGATGAAGTAACCTGAAATCACCATGCAATTGGCCCTAACATGGTTTTTTGTGATTGATGAAGTAACATGGAATGTGATTATATTTATTGCATCCTCTGAAAGCATAGAAAGACTATTTTGCTTGGAGTTCTGTTGATCTGCATTGCAGGTACCTCAGAACTATAAACTCATCACTCTGAAAAGAAATTACCAGCAACCTTGTACAATTACATAATGAAGAATACAATAATCAGTAGTAGTGGAATGCAAAAATATGTTTTGATCAAATTGTAACAAAGGGTAGCCACTGAGGTTCTGTTTCCTCAATGAGAAGGGAAGGAAAGGGACAGGAAAGGAGAGAAAGGAGAGGAAGGGAGAGGGGAAAAAAAGAGAAGGAAATTAAGAAGTTATTTACTTGGTGATGGGAAGGGGAAAAAGGAAAAGAGGTGGGAAAATGGTCATATTATCTCCTTTTCTCCATTTCCTGAGACTTCCTCCCTTTGTTTCCTTGACGATCTCGTCCATCTCCCATGACCTTTGCAGCTAGTTGCTGACATTGAACATCCTTCTGCTTGCTGAACGCAAGCTCATGTTGTTCCCCCTTCATCTGCCCAACCTCTACACAGTTATTCGCTGATGCCACTAATGAAGATGGTTGCCATGGATGAGAGGAGATGAAGATGAGAAGGGGAAAGTTTGATCTTCATCCCCACCAGTGTTAAATTAACCAAAACCCGGCACACACTCAATATCCACCCATATTTGTCCAATTTTGTGTGGATGCCAAACTGGTGCAAACGTCCGTAGAAAGGACCCAATCACCCTTTCCACAACTTTGAGTATCAAGTGAACCAGGGAAAGGGTCTAAAAATTAGTCGCTTACCTCTCTTTCCATTCAAATAAACACGCCCTAAGAATAGATTAGATTATTATGAATTCAATGGATCAGATACCTAAATGCTTGATCCATCTAGTATCTTTTGAATGGCCTTAAAATTTTATAACATTGTAGGTACAACACATTAGAACATTTTTCTCCTTGTGTATTGGAGACAGTTTCTGTTTATTTGTGGTCAGGTTGGGTGTCAGTAGAGAAAAGTTCATTTCTGAAGCTTGAACGTTAGAAAAGATTGGCAAGGAATAGAATGATACCATTGGGAAGTTGAGAGTAGGAAAATGGCTAGACCTCAATGTTTATATATAACTTATAAGAATATTATGCACTACTTTCTAATTTTATTTGATAAATATATTCCTTAGAGCATTTCAATTTAATTATTTGGCTGGCGTCCTGGTATTTGTACAGGTTCGATAAAAAGATCAGGTATGCTTCTCGAAAGGCTATGGCGGAGGTGAGAAGGCGTGTAAAAGGGCGATTTGTCAAGGCTGGTGAAGCTTATGACTATGATCCACTTGCACAGACAAGAAGCTGTTGAGTGCACAACCTATCTCATTTTAAGTAACATCAGTTGGTAGATATTTGTGCGAAGTGGAGACAAGCAGGTTAGCCATACCATGCAATCAGAATATGTATTTGACCAAAGATGAAGAAACAATGAGAAAGAAGACAGCATTTGACTGGCATCAAAGGTTCCAAATATTAATTCAATCTTATACTGTCTAGTCCTGGAAATATCAAATATGAGTTCTCCAATCCCAATGGCGCAACCTTCTGATCTTGACATGTTGGTCTTAGTATTTGATTTGTTAGCAGATTGATTGAATGTAGTTCTCGAATTGCCAATGCACATGGTCTACTGTGTTACTAATATCCAAAAACAAGTCCTTGAACCTCAATCATATAAATCTTCCACTTCAGCTCCCTCGTGCATTTCTCTGTGGTACATAGTTTCTTGGCTCGAGGATGATTCACCAAGCTACAACATGCCATGCGCCCAGGGTTAAATTCTGATAGATTATACTTTCTATTGTATCTAAGAGTATCTCTTTGTATCAATTCACATGTAAAGTTAAGAAATACTTGGAAAATAAAAAAACTCGATTTCCATGCCATGTACTGGACAAATATATTATCACTAGCACTTTATCTCTATGTTTATTTGTTGGTGGATTTCTTAGGAAAGGCAACACTTGTTTGGTTTGCTCATCCATTTCTTTCTTTATGTTTTTTTTAATCCTTGTACAGTCATTCAACCCATTTATCGAATACTTATCAATGATGAAATGCCCTTGTAGACCTGCACAACCCCATTCCTAAATGAGCAAACGACACTGTATGATCACTACTGGTCTGCTCTGTTTTAGCTGAGCAATGTTGAGCTAAAGCTTAGAACTGTGTCTCCCTTTTTTTTTCAGGAATTGTGAAAGAGACATCTCTTTTTAATTTTATCATAAAAAATCATGCTTTCTTACAAATTTGCCCTTATTGCACCTTTAAGGTGGATTCATATGTGATTTAAGATTTGTGATATCAAAATTTATTAAGTGATTTAACTTATTATGTGCATCCATTATCATCTATGGGTTGATAATGAATGTCCACTATATATAGGGTTAGTTCCAAGGATTTAAGTATTTGATCTAATTTTTTATTCCCCATCGACAAAAATTTTATGGCGCTGTCATCTCTAATTCCATTGGAAGATCATCATCTTGCTTCCGCTTCTTTTTCCTCATGGATCTTTCAGACGATGCCAAAGAACAAAAAGACAATGACTGTTCAATCAAGGTTCTTGTCGTATTTGGTTTATGTTTTATTTTATTATATCATATTTTCGATATAATTAGATCCATATTCATATATCTTGTGTTTTCTTCATTCGAGTTTTCATTGACAATAAAGTTAGAGTTTTTATTCGATTTGTTGCATTAATGCTAGATTAGGTTTTACTAATAGATACCATGTTTGATTGTTGAAAACTCTTGATAAGAAAAATTAGGAAAGACTTGATCTCATGAAGAACATGAATAATAGTGGTGAACTATCGCCATCTCCGGGAAGAACCGTCGCGTTTAATTTAATTCTAGGCCATATCGTGATGCTCAATTGATTGACTTGGTCAACTAATCGATTATCGAGTTTAAAATTGTGAACAGAACTATCATGAATCGATTGACTTAAATTGATCAGTTGACCCTAATCGACTCCATTGGTTTGACATTCGATTTGCTCAACGAAGATTGAATACGCGATTGATTTTAGTCGGCCACAAGTTCGATCATGACTACCTAATCGATTCATAATTTTTTCAAATAGGTTGAACACTGAAAAATCAAATACAGAAATAATTAGAATAAATTGATCAATTAATTAAAATTATCCTGATCGATTTGAGAATTTTTTTAATCAATTAATAGTTTTAAGTTGCAATAGAATCAATCATCATCCGGGCTAATGGCCTCTTGATTTACTTCCTCCGTGTTGGTCCTAAGACGAATTAGTGGGGGCACTGGAGACGAGCGATTCACCTTTTGCCACCAATAGAATCAATCATCATCGATTAGAATTATTTTAAATTGACTAGAATTAAATTCCAATCGATTAAAATTATTTTTATTCTATTTGAATTGTTTATACGTGAAACCGTGAAAGAAAAAAAAAACTATTAAAGTGCATTAAATAGTTTTTTAATGCATGAATGTTCAATAATGGTATTAAATATCATTAAATAATGATTCAATTAGAGAACTAAAAAAGAAGCTTTAACTTCAAGGTGAGTTCTCATCTTATAATCCTATATAATAGGATCATATATTATAATTATAATATATTATATATTATAATTTTTTTTTGTATTTACTAATGATTTACTATTTATTTATTTAATCTATATACTTTATATATTTCTATTTATTTTTTTCTTTTTTCTATTAAATTTATTTTATTATCATTCAATATCAGCCCCTATGTGGACTTAATATAGGATGATATCAAGTCTGATATGGATCTGATATCGGAGAAGCAAAAACTTATTAGGCCAATATAATCCCATATCAGGTCCACAATGAAGCAGAAACTTATCGTAAAATTGGAGAACCTCTTAAAAATCCTAAATAAGCAATAGATAGCACCGTTCGAGTCCTTGTAGCACCATAAACTCAAAATATTTGAAATGGGTGCAATCAGACCTGTCTAGGTCCATCAGTGGGTTTTCACCGAAATCTACTGATAGACCTAGGGTATTTAAATTTCTCAAAACTCGAAATCACTTGGTAGGGTTGAGCTAGGAAAAAGTAATTATGACGTTAAAACTTAGTTCTAACTAAGTTCGATGAAGTTCTTGTGTCATATTAGTTGGCATAAAACAGTACAACAACTGGATTTCAAGGAACATCACACCATGTTTAGTTTAAATTTACAAACACAATAACACTCAATTTTTATATGCATAACTGAGAGGTGAAAACCTATTTACAAGCTTATTTGAAACACACTATTAGTCTTAGCCTATTTGGATTTGTGAAAAATCTCAAACACTAGGAAGAATTTAATTTACACAATAAAGTATTAGTTCTACCTTGCTGGGTTGGTATACACTTAACATACAAAGATATAAAAATGACAACACTATACATAACTATTTTTCTTACAACACTATGGATGTACTAGATACAAAATATATGGATCTACTCCTCTTGCTTATAAATATATAAATCAAGCAGAATATTCCTGCATACATATATCCATAACTCAAGAATCAGGGGTTGTCAGACATTCTACAAGTCCTTTAATTATGACCTAGTTATTTGTAGCAGCTGCATTTGATTTTTACCTTGCCATTATGTCTTGACTCGATCTGTGCCTTCTTTCGCCTACCGAGCTGCACAAGGCTATGGGGCATAGAACTATAATGTTGTTTATGCTCCTGGGCTAAAATTTCTTGCTTCGACAAGGGTAAATATGATCCATGTAAATAACATTCTAATTTTGTGAATGAAAATACTGCTCATAATATGAGAGTGTATCCATATTCCGGTGAATGATGATGGTAATAACATATCAGCAAAGCATGCCTGAATTTTAAAACTCCCCAGAGTTACAATATTTTCTTTCCAAATCAATAATGTATGAAGCACCCCATGTCTCTACTTCCATCTCAGATTAAGAGTAGAAGTGAACCATATATGGTCTAGCTTTCTCTCTCATTGAATTCATTTCTTTTGTAGCATGAGGTGTCAAAGTAACATACCATTTCGAGCTTTCCTCCCTATGGTTAAAGAACCATTCAGCTACCTTTCTTTTCGTATTATTAATTAACCTGTTTATAGGAAGTTCATGTGTATTTTTGAACAAAACATTTAAACTCTTTACACAATTAGTGGTTAGCATTCTATACCTTCTTCTAGTAAAGTATGCATTAGCCCATCTTTTAGGGTTAATGTTCTGAAGCCACTTATGGGCATCTGGATGATTTTCAAGCATGGACTGCATTATAGGATCATATTGGAGTGTTCTATTTGCTCATGTTACTGCTCAAAACAAGGTTAAAGTTGCTCTACTTTCAGTATCTGTTACCATATTACAAGACATGTGGTGGCAACAAAAAGTATGAAGGGCAGTTGGGTAAACTTTCCTAACTATTAATATAATGCCGCGATGTTTATCTGATACTATGCTCATTGACTATGCATCGACAATAAAGAATATCTTCGTATGATCCAAAAACCACTTCCATGCAGACTCGCATTCAACTTCAATGATTCCAAAGGCAACTGGAAGGACATTGTCATTACATCGATGGATGTAGCCATCAACAATACACCTGGATACTTCCCTCTTAGATGTGTGACATCAATTTCTATAAGTTTGCATAGATAAAACCTGAACACTCTTCGATAAGAGCCAAAAGCTCAAAAACCACACTGGAACTCATTTTTATAGGATCCTTAACTCTTAACTCACGCAGATATAGTGGAAGATCTCTATATGCCTCATCATAATCTCCAACGACCTTTTTAATCATTTTCTCCCTGGCCATGTATGCTTTTCTGTGTGATATGGTTACTCTAAACCTAGCTTTTATATATGATATAATCATTCTTAGTTTGTATTATTCATTATAAAGAAATTATTTCTCTAACGACCTTAGTTTGTATTGTTCATCATAATCTCAAAAACCACACTGGAACTCATTTTTATAGGATCCTTAACTCTTAACTCACGCAGATATAGTGGAAGATCTCTATATGCCTCATCATAATCTCCAACGACCTTTTTAATCATTTTCTCCCTGGCCATGTATGCTTTTCTGTGTGATATGGTTACTCTAAACCTAGCTTTTATATATGATATAATCATTCTTAGTTTGTATTGTTCATTATAAAGAAATTATTTCTCTAACGACCTTAGTTTGTATTGTTCATCATAATCTCAAAAACCACACTGGAACTCATTTTTATAGGATCCTTAACTCTTAACTCATGCAGATATAGTGGAAGATCTCTATATACCTCATCATAATCTCCAACGACCTTTTTAATCATTTTCTCCCTGGCCATGTATGCTTTTCTGTGTGATATGATTACTCTAAACCTAGCTTTTATATATGATATAATCATTCTTAGTTTGTATTGTTCATTATAAAGAAATTACTCTTCAACAAAAGACGCAACACATGAAGAAAAACATGTTTGATAATTAGCACTTTCTCTAACCATTCCACATTAGTGTTCCTTTATATATTTTGTAATAGTGAACTTTACATCCCCCTGCCAACTACTCTCCATATACATGGTTGGTTGAAGCAGACTGCTTTAACTCTATTTTTTCGAATGTCAACTAGGTTATATCTCATATGTTTAACCATGATATATTTCACAAGTGCATTCTTGAATTCTTATCGAGATGAAAAAAATCTATCTAACAAAAAATTCATACTCATCTATTGCATCTGCCCCTCCAATTGGTCTTTGTAGCAATCAAGAATTCAAAATATATGGATCATCAGTTATTGGGACTCCTCCTCTAAGTCACTGTACTGCTCTGGGAGAAATTCATATTGTTCATTTTGCATATCATCAACAAAGAATTCTTGTACATCTGTATTGGTTTGTAATTCTCTGCAATTCGAATATCATGCTCTTCCTCCTCACTCTAAGTAGACTCAAAGTATTCAACAAGTGTTGTACAAAGATTCAGAACCTTATCTTCTAAGTTACTTGCTTCTTCATTTAGATCAAATGTCAAATTCCTTATATTCCTATTAGTGTTCCCCCCACCACTATACTAAGAAGATGATGGAATATTAATTTTTGATATTTTAATACATTATCTTCAGCTCCCACGATAGCTTTTGCATCAAGCGTATTCCATATCTCAGAGAGAATTTCTTCAGCAATATGATCATCTCTGAAAAATAAATTACAAACTAAGTTGGCAAAGTTACAAATTCATAATCAAGTGTCGCTGTAATTCAAAAAGCAAGCAATGATCTATATATGGTGTACAAATTAAATTTTCAAAATTTATCTTGTAGGGTTTGATATCATCCCATTTTAGGCCCATGTCTGATATCAGCCCCAACATGGGTTTGATATCCTCCAATATCAAGCCCAGCATGGGCCTGCTATGGAATGATATCAGGTCTAATATAGGCCTGATATCATCCGATATCATGCCTGATGTGGGTCTGATATGGGATGATATCAGGCCCAAGGTGCCCCTGATATCATCCCATATCAAGGTCGTATTCAAGCATAAATTTCTCGTAACGTTATAGAAACTCTGAGAACCCTATTTAAGTAATGAATGGAATCGTTAGAGTCCTTCTACAAACTCACAATCACTAGGAGGGGTTGAGCGAGGAAAACGTAGATATGGTGTTAATCGACAGTTTTGATCATGGAAAAAAGTGGACCTGATATTATTCCATATCAGGTCCAACGTGCTGATACATGCCATATCAACAAAATGTGGGCTCGATATCTTGTACACCATAACCAAGGTCTAGCTGAAATTTGGCATGAAAGTGGAGAAACTCGCAAACATGATTAAGTAATGAGGACACCATATCGAAGGACCTCCTTAATTATAGTATTGTTTTATAAATCTTCGCCACACATCCATGGACAACATCAACACAATTTTTTAATCACCTTTTGTTACAAGAAAGATCGACAATTTACCAAGAAAGATTATATTGTTTTTTTTACCATACACACCAATTTTAAAGTAGCAAAATGATATGTACATCATTAAATTTTTATGTCTTCTTCTACCAAACACACTATTGCTTGAATTTCTCCTTCAACACTAATATTCCTCAATGATTTTTTGAAGTTGCCTCTTGAATACCTTAAGACAATACTCTCACTTTCAACACCCTCATTTGCAATTCCGCCAAAATGTAGGAAAAGGTTTGTGTTGGTGCAAGTTGCATCAATGATGTTCCTCTTTAAGTATTTTAATGTTTGACAATATACTTAAGTCAGTGATACATTGAACAGACAAAGGGGAGCAAAGGAAAAGTAAACTAAGCTGAAGAAAAGTCCTAGTTAATCTAGGCATCGAAACCCTAAGTCCCAGCGAAGGGCTGCTGGGCACCTAGCGAAGGGCTGCTAGGTACCAAAACCTTAAAACCTGGCGAAGGGCTGCTAGGCACCTAGCGAAGGGCTGCTAGGCACCTAGCGAAGGGTTGCTAGGTATCGTAACCCTAAGACCTAGCGAAGGGCTGCTAGGCATAGAAGACCTAGCGAAGGGCTGCTAGGCACCTAGCGAAGGGTTGCTAGGCATAGAAGACCTAGCGAAGGGCTGCTAGGCACCTGGCGAAGGACTGCTAGGGAATGAAGACCTGGCGAAGGACTGCTAGGCACCTGGCGAAAGATTGCTAGGTAATGAAGTCTTGGTCCAAGGGACTGAGCAACTTAGCTGAGCGATGACTAAGGACAGGAGTAGAGACGGGTCGGGGTTCGGGCGTCTCGAGATCCGGAGTAATCGGAGGCTAAGCAAAAGTCCACCCGAAGGACTGGGTGACAACCGTCTCCTGAAAGGAGTAGGTGAAAGGCGCGTTCTCGGGGGTGAGAACTTGCGCCGATTCGACCTAGGGTTTCATGCAAATCCGAAGTCAGAACCAAGTCCTTAAGCCTAATATTATATGTATATATGCTTTATGTTTGTGTATCTTGCAGGTACCAAGAACCGGAGACAAAGCAATCGAAAAAACATGGGTTGCAGGCTTTAAGCAGGACACCCCCATCAAGGGGGGCGCCCCCATGCAACCAGGGCGCCCCCAACACTGGGGGTGCCCCCAGACAGTGCTAAAGAAGCAGTAAAAGTGAAGCAGGCAGAACAGTGTCAAGCGGGGTGCCCGGAGCGTCCGGGGCGCCTGGGTTCGAAGCTGTTTTGCTGTTTCGAGGTCGGAACATAGGATAAGCCTTCACAAGGGCGCTCGGAAGGTCCGGGGTGCCCTGGTCAAAAGTCTTATCAGCTGCGGCGAGGTCAGCGCAGGATAAGAGTTGACCGGGTTTATCGGGGCGCCCCCAACGTCCAGGGCGCCCCCAGGAGGCCTATATAAGGGGCTTCGACCCCTCTGCTTCAACAAGAACTGCCAAGTACCATTCCAAGCATTCTGACTGACGACAAAGCGCTAGAGACGAGGCTCTACGACCGGGAGGCTCCAGGAGGAAGTGCGCGGCACTTCGGAGGTCCAGATCGGTCGAGTTTCAGATTTTTGTTCGGTTCGCTTTTATTTATTCCGCACTTAACTTTCATATTATTGCTTGTAATTGTAAACTGTAAGACGAGTTTTCTCCGCCTCCGGAAATTCCTGGAAAGGAGACCAATAGTGGACTCACGCCGACTACATAGGCCTTGGACGTACTGACCCAGGGGGGTCGGGAACCAAGTAAATAAATCCCGCGTGTCCGTTGCTTTGTTTTTCTTCGGTCTATTTATTTTCCGCTGCGCTAACACTCTAAGTCTAGATCGAAAGTTACTAAGTTTCTGCGAAGTTTTGACGGTCGATATTCACCCCCCCTCTATCGACGGCACCGGTCCTACAGTTTGTGTTTAGACGAGCATCAAGAGTTATGGAGGGTGAGGAAAGATGAGGTGACCTGCATCCGAACCACCAAAATCACTTCCGAAACAACTTTTTAGAATGTGGGTCGGATGTCTTGAAAGTAGGATTATGTAAAGGGCATGTTGGCGGGAGGGGTAGAAGAGGAATATGTTATATTTGACTGTGTTTTTTGGTAAAGCCAAAAGTATCATATGCCTTTTGGTAAATATAGAATCCGACGTGTGCCTTTTGGTAAATTATTGAATTTTTTAAGTTTGAATGACACATTAGGTAGGCCAACTCACGAGTTCATTAAATTTTTCATTTTTATTTTTATTTTCATTTTTGATTTTTTTATCAATTTATGAACCAATTCGACCTGTCACAAGCCGACCTCACCTGGATCAGCAATCTACACAAGTCGGCTCATTGAGATTTTTTTAAAATAAATTAACAAAATTTCAATTTAATTCATTTAAATTATATGACTCGGATAAATTTCATAGTTGAATTTAAATTGATTGTTTTATTTAAGGGCAAAGCCTTTTAAAAGGATGATACTATAGGTCCGTGTAGGCCGGCTAGAGGAGGTGAATAGCTCTGCAAATTAAAAATTATATCTTTTGCACAAATCTCAGCAAAGATAACAAATTAGTCTAAACAGTTAAAATAAATATAAATAACAATAAATAAAATAGTAAGAAACACTAGAGTTGGTTGCAACCAGGGTGATTGCTAATCTAAGGTGTTAAAAAGCTCCACTAATAAAAACTCCTTCGTTGTAGGCGGAGAAGCCTCTTACAAACTTTGAACAGCTTAGAGAAAGAGTAAGAAAATGAAATACAATTATTGTTTTTAATTCCTAGCTCTAGGGGCTATTTATTGACTGAAAACACAAGTTACCGTTGTGTTGACGTGGACCTGAGGTGCCTTAACCTAAGGCACCTCAGTTGGATAGAATTTTATCCATGTAAACAATGATCACTTTTCAATAATTCTGCAACTGAGGCGCCTTAGTTCACAATTGAGGCGTCTTAGTTCTAAACTGAGGTATCTTAGTTTCCTTTTTTGCACATATAAATTCTGCACATCTAAGGTGCCTTCAAAGAGATCTAAGGCTCCTTGGACTTTGAAATCTTCAAAGTCAACTTTGGAGTTGTCTTTTTCTCTTTTTGTTCATTTGGGTGATTTCTAGCCAACCAGAGCTAGGCTCACCCGAATTTGACTCTGGCTTTTTCCTCAAACAGGCTTCCTTTCCGGATTCTCGTCCCTCGGACATCGCGTATGTCTTTCTTGTCCACTGGTGTACTCTTCCATAACTTCTGGTACCTCAGATGCACACGTCATCCTTCTCGCTCGCTGCGTCTTCCGTTCGAACTTGTCCTCGAGTCGACTTCCTCCTTGACTTTTCGTCCCTCGGACATTGCACACGCCCTTCTAGTCACCGGTGCACTCTTCCGTAACTTCTCGTCCCTCGGATGCACCAAGCCATCCTTCTCGCTCGTGCATCTTCTGCCCGACTTTCTGTGCTCCTAAGCTCCTTCACACTTAGACACAGGGATCAAATTAACCAGGATCTAACTTGACTTGGTTGATCACATCAAACTATCCTGGTGTAATTATAATCTATCCTTTTTGATGTGTATCAATCCAAGTTAAGCTAGGGTAAACAAACAAGAAAATAACATTGTTTATTTAAAACTATAAAATAAAATATGCAATTAAGTACACGAAATATTTTAAATAAGTTTGAATTAACCTCTCCCCTTAACTTAACCCTAATAAAAACTCTCCCCCTTTCATTACATAAAAAGGGGGGGGGGTAAAAAAAATCATGAATAGTAGTTTAAAGCAATATTCTACGGGGTAAAAAAACAACTTAGATTTTTTTTTTAAAAAAAGTATTTTCAAAATTAGATTTTGACTTTTAAAAAAATATTGATAATTTTTTCCAACGCTAAAAATACAACATGCAAATCACAAAAAATAGAAATTATCAAAAATAATTTTTAATGTATTTATAAAATTAAAGATACGAATTTTGATTGAAAAATTCATAAAAAAATAACTAACAGTCAAAAAATTCTCAATTTTTTTTAAGTATAAAATGAGTAAACCCAATTTTTAAAATTTTCAAAATAAAATAACATTTTCAAGTTTGAAAAAATACTTTTCATCAAAGAATTGATAATTTTGAAAAAATATTTTTCAAAATTATATATTGACGTCAAAAAAATTTGATAATTTTTTAAAATGGTCAACACATAACATATAGACTTCAAAAAATCATATTTTTTGAAAATAATTTTCTATGTATTTTTTAAAATTAAGAAATCAATTTTTGAATGAAAATTTACAAAAATTCATTTAACAATAAAAAATTCCAGGAAAATTTCATTAAGTACATAAAGTTTTGGTCCATCATATAGAAAGATACGAAGAGTAATTAAATTTAAAGATTACTCATTGATTTTGATTTTTGAATAATCAAGAAATTTAAAAGTAATTTATTCAACCAACAAAAATATTTAACAGTTTAAAATTGATTTAAGAATCCAATATAAATTTCTACCTACTGGGTTAATTAAGAATTTTGGTAGAATGATTTTTGAGTACCTTTTAATTTAGCCCCTATAGTTTGTCAAATACCAATTCAACCCTCTACTATATCTAATATTTTTAATTGGAGCATGTAAAATATTTGACTATGAAAAATCTTTTTCAAGAATTCTATATATTCTTTCAAATTATCATTATCATTTTTAATTTTTTCAAAATGTTCTAGTGGGCATGCTGTAGACAATTTAACTTTAAGATTGGTATTTTTCTTTTTTGTTTTTACATATTTTTATCTTAACCTGCAACACGATTCTATCTTCAATTTAATACCAAATATAATTGGTCTGGAGAAAGTTTACATACCTCACTTACCATTTCGTCGATAGACGCTCCCCCTTCATTATTGTCATCTTCTGACGTAGTTGTCCGTTCATCGATGCTTTCCTTCGAGGTTGCTTTGTCATCCTCCGGTAGGCATTCGACTATTAGAGCTTGTCCAACAATCTCTTTATTCTTGGACTCTTTTGAAGATGATTTGATCTCTATCAAGGAGTTAGATTTTGCTTCCTTTGGATTTTCATGGAGTTCCAAAACTTTTGTCCAAAGAGCTTTAGCGGATGGGTAAGAGCTAATCCTTTCGAGCACCTCAGCTGGTAGTACGTTTACAAAGTGGAACTCGACCTTCCCGTTTGCCATGAACTCATTGCGCTATTTTTCAGTCTAACGGTGTTCTTCAAGTTCTTCTCCATTCTTATCCTTGGGTGCTTCAAAACCATATTTAATAGTTAGTAAAATATTAAAAATCTATTTTGAAGAATATCTACATTCGGTGTTGTAGGATCGGTGCCAGTCAATAGAGGGGGGGGGGTGAATATCGACTCGTAAAACTTCGTCGAAAAACTCGTCGTTTGTCTTTCTGTCAGGGTTAGTACGCAACGGAAATAATAATAAAGAAAAACAAAAGACAAGAGACAAGCGAGTTTTACTTGGTTCCCAACCCCCCAGGGTCAGTACATCCAAGGCATAAGCACTCAATCGTGAGTCCACTAATGGTCTCCTTTCCATACTTTCCGGAGGCGAAGAAACCCGTCTTACAGTTTGAAGTACAAACAAATAATAAATAAATTTAATTCGTAAATAAAAAGCAAACCAAAACAAGAACTCGACCAACTCTGGAAGTCCGAAGTGCCGCGCACTTCCTCCTAGAGCCTCCTGGTCGCAGAGCTTCGACTTGCGCGCGTTTGAGCCTGAGAAGCTCTCAGGCACTTGGGAAGCTCCCAGGCGCCTGGGAGAAGTCTCTTGGGCGCTTGACTCAAGTCAGGCACCCAGGAAGGCCTTCTTCCCATGTCCTTTTTCTTGCATTTGTGTTCCGATCTTGCCTCCAACTCCAGGTACCTGCAAGACAACAAACACAAGACAAAAACACACATAATCTTAGCCTTAATGATTGGTTCTGACTTTGGATTTCTCCTGAAACTCTAAGTTGAACCGACGCCTAATGTTCCCTTTCTCGGGGAACGCATCCTCACCTACTCCACACTGGAGAAGTTACTTTTGCCAACAGGGACCTTCGGTTGGACTTTCGCTTAGCCTCCGAGAACCTGAATCTCGAGGTGTCGACCTCGACCCGTCTCTACTTCTATTCGCGATTCCTGCTCGACTAACGCTTTTGCCAACCGGGACCTCCGGTTGGACTTTTGCTTGGCCTTCGAGAACTCAGATCTCGAGACGTCCGACCTCGACCCGTCTCTACTTTTGTCCGCAATCCTCGCTCGGCAAAGATTCCATTGCCCAATCCCCGACCAGGACTTAGTGCTCAGTCCCCCGGACCAAGACTTCGTGCCCAGCTTCACTCACCAGGACTTAGTCCACCTAGCTTCACTCACTAGAATTTCTTTAACCAAAATCACTCCTTTGCTAGTCATCATGATCCTGACTAGACTTCCTCCAATCTTTAGGTAAATATGATCCAAACCTCAATCCAGTTTGGTTTAAATCCTTGGTCAAACTGACCAACCTGGGTTCTATTTACTCTGCCAAACATCAGATCCTGTTTGGCTATCCCTTTGTCAAAATGATCAAACCTGGGTTAACCCTACCAAACATAAGGTCCTGTTTGGTTTAACCCCTTGATCACTTTGACCACCCTTAATATTATCTAACATATATCGTCACTAACTTAAGTATATTGTTAAACATCGAAACCCTAGAGGATGACCGTTCATTACTGATGCATTTTGCACCAACAGGTGTTTCCAAAACTCGAATTCACCCTTGAACTTAGGTAGGTAAATGATCGATCTAGCCATCATCTTATAGCTTTAGGTGGTGGTTGTGGGGACCGGTGCCGTCAATAGAGGCGGAGGGGGGGGGGTGAATATCGACTTGTAAAAATTTGTGGGAATTTATCGTAAATTCGATCATTCATTCTAGATACAGAGTTAGTAGCACAGTGGAAAAAAATAGACAGAACGAAAAATCAAATGACAGAGTGCCCATAGGTTTTTACTTGGTTCCTAACCCCCCAGGGTCAGTACGTCCAAGGCCTAAGCAAGGAAAACGCCCGTCCACTAATGGTCTCCTTTCTGGACTTTCTGGAGGTGGAGAAACCCATCTTACAGTGCATGATTTACAATCAAAATATTAAGGAAAGTAAATGAAAAATGTAAATTCAAACCAAACAAAGAGTCAACGATCCCGACCGATCTGGAACTCCGTGTTGGTGCCGGAAGCACCAAAGTCGAACCTATGTTTTGATAATGACAAAGGGTTCAGAAGTTAAGATTTGGTTGCGATCAAACAAGCTTATTAAGTGTGCAGGAAAGTCCTAGGTACACTAGGCACGAAGTCCTGGTTCTATGAATTGGGCACTAAGTCCTGGCCGCGGGCTGGGCAACGAAGACCTGGTGAGTAAAGCTGGGCATGAAGACCTGGTTGAGGACTGGGCACCGAAGACCTGGTGAGTAAAGCTGGGCACGAAGACCTGATTGCGGATTGGGCACGAAGACCTAGTGTGTGAAGCTGGGCAAAAGTCCAACTGGAGGAGCCGGTTGGCAAAAGGTAAATTCTCCCGAGAGGAGTAGGTGAGGACGCGTTCCCCGTAGGACGGAACATTAGGCATCGGTTCAACCTAGGGTTCCATTTGGGAAACCCAAAGTCAGAACCAAGACAGCTTAGGCTGTAAATAATGTTTAATATATCATGTATATTTGCTTCTTGTGTTTGGAACTAACCCTGGTTGTAGGAAATGAAGGGACGGTGTTTTTGCAGCTCAGGCACCTCATTGGAAGGAGGCGCCTCATTGGGCTAGGCGCCTGTGTTGATACAGGCGCCTCAGTGAAGGTTTAAACCAAGCCATCGAAGCAAACTGCCACGCAAGCCTCTGGACCAAGTCAAGTGAGGCACCTGTGTTAACACAGGCGCCCTAGTCAGCTTAGGCGCCTCAATGAAGGGGATAGACGCTGACCAAGCCTGCGGATTAGAGTTCGCGCAGGAGAGGTCACGTGTCAGGCGCCCTCTTCAACACAGGCGCCCCACTGACCACTATAAAAGGGGGTTCACCCCCAAGGCTTCAACATCAATTGTTTTCATCTGCTACGCTCAAGCGCTTCGCTCCAACAAGTTCCGTACTCGTGATTCAAGCGCTGACGACGACCCGCTGCTCCGGAAACTTCCAACCCCTTCGATCGTCGGTAAAACTGATTTTTCTTTAAGTGTTGTAACTCTGTTTTTCAATTCTATATTTGTACACTTGAATTGTAATCTTTCACGAAAATATAGAATTGCCCATAGTAAACGGTCAAGAACCGTGGGCCTTGGAGTAGGAGCCGACCGTAACTCCGAACCAAGTAAAAATAAATTGTGTTAGCGATTGGTTTTATTTTCCGCTGTGCAATTACTCTAACACTTCCGAAAAAGTTTTACGAACTAAGTCGAGACAACGCGCATATTATTCTGTATTGAACCAATCTAGAACCCAAGTCCAAGCATGGGTCCCCAAGCTATGTTTACATAAACAAGCTGGACCAAACCAGTATTGGATCCCCAAGGACAAGATTCACATCTTGCCTAACCCTTATAGAGGCTATAGTCTAGGGGGAGCCAATATAAAGACCATATGTATAATTAGATGATTTTTTTATTATTTTTGCTTGCTTGCTTGTTTATTTTCTTTTGCAATTTTGATTATTATCATGCTTAGATTTAGGAGTGGTTAGATTAAGAACTAATGATTAAGTTAAAATTTGAACAACATAGTATTGGGTGGATGTGAGATGATAGTACGTTAGGGAAGCCCTTCTAATAAGATCAAGTATATCTTACTTGGTCGGTTTAGTCTGGCGGAACTAGCCGAAGTTACCGATCCAAGACCCAAACTAGTTAGACCAAAATCTTTCAAGAAGTAACTTGAAGATGAATTTTTAGTAAAAGGCTTTGTCAAGGAAAGGGTTGATGCTCCAATAAGGCTACGGCCAAAGAAGGTCTTGTGCCTCGCCAAGACCTGGAAGCCAATTACTAAAAATCAAATTCACTTACTACTTGTTAAATTTGAATCTAACACAAATTTCAACTAATCTCAGATTCAACACATTTTTCAAAGTCAATAAACTTAACCTTATGAATTTTTCAAAATTAATTCAATGTCTTCAAAATTAACCATGGTTTTCAAAGTTAAAATATTTATTTTTGAAAATCTGTCTCATAAAACCCATAAGGTTAGCATGTTTGAACACGTAGAATTGGGTGAGACGTCTAGGACCTAATAGTATGATTCATTATCTTTTAAAATAAAACTTAAACTATTTTCAAAATTGTTCAAAATCAACTCAAAGTGCTTTCAAAAGTTATCCAAAATTACCTCAATTTTTTTAAAACTAATTCAGTTTTTTTTCTTCCTACTTTTACAACTCTAATTTTTGTTAAAAAGATTGAATTTCATGTTGAATGTCAAAATAAACTCATTTTTGAATATAATCTAAGGCTTGATTGATTTAGTTATTGGATGGTCAAACATAGTCAACTGAGTCAAACTTGGTCAACACAGTCAATCCTGGTCAACGATCAAACCTCGGTCAGCCTGGGCACCCGAGACCTTACGGGCGCCCTATACTTTATTGTGGTTCAAGGCAGCCAAAGCTGCCAAAAGGGGCTGACACACTAACCCAGGCGCCCGAGAGGCTCTTGGGCGCCTCACTGAACTCGGGCGCCCTAGACCCTTCACGGGCGCCCTTATAAGGCTATTTAAGGCCATGAAACCAAGGTCATTTGCCACACTAAACCAACAACTTCTCTTTCACTCCTTCTCCCTCTAAGGCGCCCGGAGCACTCATCCTTTGCCCTCGAATGCCCTACTTCGACAATGCCTCCCCAGTACCATTTTAATTATGCATTTGTAATTATTTTTTTTACCATTTCGCTTATTAAATGCATAATTTTTTTATCCGTTTAGAAAATGTCGTGTCACTCAAGCAAACCCCGGGGCTGAGCCTAGCCCGGATCCTAGGTTCCCTACCTTAGAATTATTTAATAAATTTGCCTAGACCACATATAAACCTATAAAAACTAGTTTCTTAAATCGACAATTCTTCACTCAATCTTGCCCGACAGCAATGGACGCTATCAATTTTTATCAACTCGACCAGCTTGTTTTCTGTACCCATCCAATTAATACAACCTTGTGTGCAGAATTCTATAACAATCTGGTCAAAGTAGATGACCTTTGCTACTCGACCACTGTACAGGGGATGCCACTATCTCACCAGCCTTGTTTACTCGGTTCCTTGGACTACGACCTTCCCAGTCCACATTCTGCTGTTATCCTCCTAGGGACCCTCCCTTCGCTCCTCCCTATTCACACATCAACCTGGACACTCTCTACTCCTACTTCTATAGAGATGCATGAAACCCGTTGGTGCAGCGGTTTCAGTTCGTCGACCTCCGTGTATAGGACTACGCTCTCTATAGAGTGTTGGTCCGTTGCATTCTCCCTTTGACTACTCGGGATGTCGTGACTATGTGACCCTTCCACACCTTCCTTCTTTATGCGATGATCCATCATCTGGATATAGATATTGGCCTCCATATTTTCCAAACGATCATCTACGCATCTAGCATTTCCACTCACTCCCGAGTTCGCACCTCCTACTGCCATATTATCACTTCCCTTCCTCACCACTATGGCCGCGACATTACCGCTGGGGAGGTCACCCTAATGACCGAATTCGATGAAATTGGGGCTAGAAATTTCTCGTTAGCGGGCATAGATATCTCGGCCGCTGGGGTTCTTTCGTGGAGACGACAGAGGGCTCAAGGCCAAATCGACCGGACGAGGAGGTGGAGGTTGATGTAGCCGATCTCACAGCCGAGATCAACGAGCACTTGCAGGAGCCTCCTCCACCGACCACCGACTAGCGCCTGACACTACTGCAGACGGAGATCCACAGCCTCCGAGAGGAGATGGAGGCCCGTCACGCCGAGTTTGTAGATGCCCTACAGGCAGAGCACAATGTGAACCAGGGCTATCACATCGAGTACATGGACAATCTTCGAGCCGTTCGCGAGGCAAACGAGGCTCGACATAACGAGATAATGTCCATGTTCCGGTCATGGCAGCCTGGTCCATTCTTTCCGCCTGGCCCCTCCTCATAGATCTGAGTGATTTTCCAGCTAGTTGACTGTACTCGTACTATTTGACTTGCCCTACCTAGTAGGGTTGACCTGTGATTGACTTTACTGGTCCTTGTGTTGACCAATTGACTTTTATTTAGTTATGATATCTACCGGCTATTTACTTACCTGACAAGTTATCTATTTTATGCCTTGATTATTTGTTTAACTGCTAAGTCATTAACTTCATCATCAGTTAGGGTTGTGCTTAGTAGAATAGGACTTCTTTATATTTTTCAAAAATGTTTTTTGTTTTTTTAACAATTTGAAGAATCATTTCTTTTATCAAGTTTTTGAAATTTAAATGATTTTCCAACTTAGTTTTTTTTTCCAAAATTACCTCCTTCAAAACTAGGGTTTTTGCGAAAATGGACTTAGCTTAAACCCTAACCCTAGAACTGCATGCACCTATAGATTTAGAAGCCAGCATCTCACAACCACCTTAGGGTACTTTTGATTGATAACCTAGACTGGGTTGAGATGCTTAGGTCTATGCCTTGATTCAAGATGCTTTAAGTCAGTGCATTTGCAGTAATTGGGGCAATAAATACAAGTTGAACAACAATCAGGTTAAGTGTCAAGCTTAGAAACTCTAACTTGATCAGATCACTTAACTTGACTAACCCTAGTGAAAGCTACTGTTTTATAACAGGTAGTAAGTAGCTAACTGAGTTAGACAGGACCCAAACAAGAACGGTTTAATTTGGGTTGATCCATTTTGTTGCTTGAAATCATTAGGGTTGGTTCAATACAGAATTACAAATCATTTGACTAGCTCTAATTTACTTGCATTAAGTGTTATCATTTTTTTTGATATATGGCAAAGGGGGAGAGAAACAAAAGGAAGAGGGATTTTTTTTTTTTTCAATTTTTCAAAATTTCCATCTCTTTTTCAAAAAGTAAAGTAAAGAGTTCTAACTGCTCAGTTTTTAAGTACTCCAAATTTTATTCTAAAGTTTTTTTTTAAAAAAAACTTAAAAATGTTTTCAAATTTTTCTAAGGATTCTTGAGTGCCTTAAAAATGTTTCTCAATACTTCAAATTTCTTTTAAAATTTTTTTAAGTACTTAAAAATATTGCTAAATTTTTCTAAGTATTTTTAAGTGCTTTCAAAATACTTCAAAAAGATTTCAAAAATTTCTAAGTGTGTTTTGAAAAAAATATTTTCTAAAGAAAATTTTTCCTTAGTAAACAAAACTTGCCTGAGCTAATTTCCTTTCTCTAAAAACTTTTTAGCAAATTGTACTAAGTAAATTTTTCCTTAGTAAACAAATTTTGTTTAAAAATAATGGTTAAAGATCTTTTGGCGAAGATGTGTTAAGCAAATTCTCTTTAAGTTTGGAAAATTCTTCCCAAGCTCTGAAAATTGAAATTTTTTAAGGGAAATCAGTTTTCAAAATTTATTTTGCCTAAGTAAACTTCTTAAGTACAAGGTGTTGAAACAAAAATTAGGCTTACAAAACATTTTCAAAAATTGTCTAAGTGTTGAAAAGCTCTTAAGTTTTTTTTTGTTGAAAAACCTTTAGTCAAAAACCTAAAAGCTTTTTGCTAAATTTTGAAAAACACTTAGCACTTAGAAAGTTTTTACAAAACCCGCATGACATTGGAAATTTCAAGGGGAGAACCTTTTCAGGGGGAGATGAAATGAATTCATTTACTTATTATTGTTAGATTACTATAATATGTTGTTTTAACTTAATTTTTTGAATCGTGTTGCCATAAATCAAAAAGGGGGAGATTGTTGGTGTCGGAAGCACCAAAGTCGAACCTATGTTTTGATAATGGTAAAGGGTTCAGAAGTTAAGATTTGGTTGTGATCTAACAAGCTTATTAAGTGTGCAAGAAAGTCCTAGGTACACTAGACACGAAGTCTTGGTTCTATGAATTGGGCACTAAGTCTTGGCCGCGGGCTGGGCAACAAAGACCTGGTGAGTAAAGCTGGACATGAAGACCTGGTCGAGGACTGGGCACCGAAGACCTGGTGAGTAAAGCTGGGCACGAAGACCTGATCGCGGATTGGGCACGAAGACCTGGTGAGTGAAGCTGGGCAAAAGTCCAACTGGAGGAGCCGGTTGGCAAAAGGTAAATTCTCCCTAGAGGAGTAGGTGAGGACGCGTTCCCCGTAGGAGGGACCATTAGGTGTCGGTTCGACCTAGGGTTCCATTTGGGAAAGCCAAAGTCAGAACCAATACAGCTTAGGCTGTAAATAATGTTTAATATATCATGTATATTTGCTTCTTGTGTTTGGAACTAACCCTGGTTGCAAGAAACGAAGGGACGGTGTTTTTGCAGCTCAGGCGCCTCATTGGAAGGAGGCGCCTCACTGGGCTAGGCACCTGTGTTGATACAGGCGCCTCAGTGAAGGTGTAAACCAAGCCATTGAAGCAAACTGCCACACAAGCCTCTGGACCAAGTCAAGTGAGGCGCCTGTGTTAACACAGGCACCCCAGTCAGCTCAGCCGCCTCAATGAAGGGGATAGACGCTGACCAAGTCTGCGGATTAGAGTTCGTGCAGGAGAGGCCACGTGTCAGGCGCCCCCTTCAACACTGGCGCCCCACTGACCACTATAAAAGGGGGTTCACCCCCAAGGCTTCAACATCAATTGTTTTCATCTGCTATGCTCAAGCGCTCTACTCCGACAAGTTCCGTACTCGTGATTCAAGCGCTGACGACGACCAGCTACTCCGGAAACTTCCAACCCCTCCGGTCGTCGATAAAACTGATTTTTCTTTAAGTGTTGTAACTCTATTTTTCAATTCTATATTTGTACACTTGAATTGTAATCTTTCACGAAAATATAGAATTGCCCATAGTAAACGGTCAAGGACCGTGGGCCTTGGAGTAGGAGCCGACCGCGACTCTGAACTAAGTGAAAACAAATCGTGTTAGCGATTGGTTTTATTTTCCGCAGTGTAATTACTCTAACACTTCCAAAAAAAGTTTTACGAATGATATTCACCCCCCCTATCGTTTCAATCCGATCCCACACTCCGAAGTGCTGCGCACTTCCTCCTGGAGCCTCCTTGGTCGCAGGGCTTCATCTCTAGCACTTTTCTTTCGCTCGGAATGCTTAGAATATCGTTGTGATTTCTATTCTGAGTTGAGGGGTCGAACCCCTTTATATAGTCATGTCTAGGGCGCCTGTGTTGCTATAGGGTGCCTCACAAGCCTTGGTCAAACCTCATCCTTGCGCCAAACTAGCAGCAGGGATAGAATCCCCTTCCCAGGCGCCTGAGACCTTCCTAGGCGCCTAGGAGCCCTCAGGCGCCTGTGTTAACAGGCGCCTGGGAAAGGCTTGCCCAGTCCAGGGCACCCACAAGGTCTGGGGCGCCTGTATTGATACAGGCGCCCTAGACAGCCTTCCAGGCAACCTTTTCTTCTTTGTTAGCTCTTCTGTCTTGCCTCCAACTTTAGGTACCTGTAATAAAATCAAAGACAAGATAAATATGCAGACAATCTTAACCTTAGAGATTGGTTCTAACTTTGGATTTTCACGAAACCCTAGGTTGAACCGACGCCTGTGTTCCCTTCTCGGGGAACGTGCCTTTCGCCTACTCCTCTCAGGAGAAGGTTGCCACCCGACCCATCAGGTTGGACTTTTGCCCAGCTGCACTCACAAGGACTTTTGCCCAATCTTACGACCAGGACTTATTGCCCAGCTTCACTCACTAGGACTTTTGCCCAGCTTCACTCACTAGGACTTCGTGCCCAGTCCATGACCAAGACTTATTGCCCAACCCTATGTCAGAACTTTGGTGCCCAACCCTCGGCCAAGACTTACTGCCCAATTCCTAGAATCAGGACTTCGTGCCCAACCCTCGATCAGGTCTTCGGTGCCCAGCCCGCGACCAGGACTTATTGCCCAATCCATGATCAGGACTTAGTGCCCAATTCTTCGAACCAGGACTTATTGCCTAGGTTAACTAGGACTTTTTTTCACTTTTATACGGATTTCTTGACTCACCCTTACCTTGTCAATGTATCACTAACTTAAGCATATTGTTAAACATTAAAACACTAGAGGAGGACATCACTGATGCATCTTGCACCAACAATCTCTCCTTTTTTGATGTTTGACAATATCTTAAGTTAGATTGGATTAAAGGGTTAAGTTATGATCCTTGGGATAAATTGGAAAAATTGATCTAAGTTTTGATCCTAAAAAAAAACATTTTGATTTAAACTTTGACCCTTGGAAAAAATATTTTAATTTACATTTTGATCCTTTGGGAAAAAAAATTTTGAACTTACGCTCTCTATTCCTTTGGGAGAGAAAAAAATTTTTCCTAAGAAAAAATTTCTAACTTAAGCTCACTCTCCCCCTTTGTCATACATCAAAAAAAGATGACAAAACAAACTTGCACCAACAATGAAAATTTTAAAAATAATTTCTTTTCCTTTTGAAAGTACTTAGTATAATTCTTTGAAAGCATATCATTTTTGATAAAATAATTTTCGAAACTCTTCCCTTTTTGTTTGAAAAAGACTAGGTATTAGTTAAAAAAAAAGTACTTAAATTGCACCAAATAAATTGTACTTTGAAAAGTATTGTGCACTTGGAAAATATTGTCACGCCCCGAGACCATGGAGCCGCGGATCCAATATAAAATCGGACAACATCTTCCCTGTCCGGCCGACAATTTACACATACATACAACTCGCACGGTTTATAATTAGGCCTCATGCCCAAAATAGATATCTAATATATGAAAAATGATAACAACGCAATATGAAACACCATAAAACTCACCTGAGCTGCCTCTAGGGCAGGCGCGCAGCAAAACCACATCACAAAAGTCCAACAAAGGACTTAAAATATAATACCGCACGAATAAATCCAATACAAGCCCATGGTAACAAAACGAAATACAAAACATAGACAATGCTATCAAAAGAAAACAAAACCAGCGGAAGCTCCCATCCAAATGGAGTCGTGGGGACCCGGGACCGACAACTGGGCTCCTCAGGCAAGCTATCAACCTGAAAACAAAAATATTATGACGGGTGGTGAGTCCAAGTGGACTCCGCGGGTATATAGAAAGATATGCATGACCAACATAATAGATAAATAAGCTATAAAGAAACAACAGGATACAGTCTCAACAGGAATAGCAGAATATGCATAACTGAAAGTAACAACTGACTGTACATACCAGAAATCAGTCTATCCTGACCATAAAAGGACTTGTACCACACGAGTAAGTGCATGGTCATCAAACCATACATAAGCATATCCTGTACATGCATGTCAAACAAGTGCAGCATATAAATGCAGCAATCACAATCAAAATGCACAATGCATCATATGCACATGATGCAATGTCATGGTCACCCCTGATGCCAAACAAGCCACCGAGACAGGCGATACTGTTGGCCGAGTGGGTAGAGCTGTGACACTGTATGCACCCTGCTATCACTGCTCCTGAGTGACCGAGTGGACAGGATGCTGGCGGTGGACCACCCCTACCCCATGTATATATGAGGGAACGTCACTCTCATCTCCTCTAGTCTATGGGAAGAGAAGGGATCTCCGCCTGCTACCACGCTCCGAAACCACTACCCCTGAGCAGTCGAGCGGAGCAGTACAGAGCAAATGCACACACCCAATGGTATCCACTAACCCATGAGTGGTCGTGTGTGCATATCATGTACCGGAAGACGATAGACTCAACCACAAGGGAGTCACTGATCGCCGGCATGCAACAGTGCAGGTATGGTGCTTGACTCTCACACATGCAACCCCTACCAGGTCATCATACATAACTCAACATAACATGCACAGGTCGATCACAGGTATAATAACCTAACCATCGTGCATCTAAGTGCACATGCAAGTAATAACAGAATCAACCAATGTAGATATCATGTGACATGCCACAATAACCCAATCAGTCCATATCTAGACACATGTGCAAGTATGACTAAAAATCAACCAATGCAACCATACAATGGTATGCTAATCCCTATCCACATACTCATGCTCATACCAATGCAATACAAAATCAGATAACAAATAAACAAGACTGTATAGAAAGAAATTTAGATCATATCCAAGGTCAAGCATAAGTATCAAGCAGGATAACAAAACGGTAGCAGATAAAGGTCAATATCAGCCTACTGCATAAATATCAAATAGCCATGCATAAAGATAGCGTGGATCTAAAGAAGACAAGCAAGAAGTACCCGCCTCCAAGTAAGTGAAGTCCGTATCAAAGAGAACCTCCCGTCGAAGATGTCCAACACAAATCAATCAGTGTCCTGTATCAAAGGGTATAATTTTAGCTACCATAGCAAATGATAACTAACTACACATAACTATGTTAGTAATATTAGAGAAGTGTCCTAAGACAATCACCTTATGATTGTAAACATTTATTCTAATAAATGATAATTCACTATTTGAGTATACATGTTTGTGTATTTGATTGAGATCTTAAACTCATCTACTGAATGTCCGCAATACAATTCACAGCATAAGAGAATTTGTGATGGGATCACAACTAGTGATTATCTCTAAATGTGCAATTGTGAAGTATTGAAATTATCCCTAGTCGATGAATTGATAAAAATGGACACTATCAATTCTGTTGAGACTAGCATGGGTTATTCTCTAATCAGCTGATTCTCACTGACTGGTGACATTGGGATGTCCAGAGATAAACATGGATGCTAGTTAAGGGAACTAGTTCATTGGAGTGACTAGCTGTAAGACTTCATATGGGAATCTACATGTAGATATGTCAATGAAGTTCTTACTGCAGCTTAAGTGCGATGTTCCTTTGACTTGCGGTGTTCAAGTCATCTTGGTCACGGAGACTTATACTTTGACATCTTAAGCAAGCATCTCTAAGGAGGTGTGTACCCAGGATGGTTGGGTATAAGCCGAAATGCCCGAAGATGTTTGAACAGCCTACAAAGGATTTTCACCACTCCTTGCGAGGAGATGTATACCCAGGCCTATCGTCGGATTGTTACTCAAAACCTCTGGCCAGAGTATATCATGTTTAGAGTGCGAGTCTCTTAAATACATGAGAGTAATTAGAAATCCAAAGGACGAGAAAGACACTACTTGGGCTAGGTGTGACGTAGTCAGTCTAGTGGGGACTGACACAAACAGACAATGTCCTGAACCAAGTGGGTATAAGGTGGTGAAGGGAATGGGGCACGATTCATTAGAGCTGCTGAAGGGTTTCAGAATTACTTCTGAGGTCAAACCGTTGATCTTTTGATTAATTGGGGGTCATGATGTACTACTAGGTGCCACTCATGATCGTTCTATAATTAGTTGATTATAGACGGCCAACATAAATCGAAAGCCTATTTAGTCACACGCACTACGAGTAATCCGAGGGATTTAAAACGAGTTGAAAATTAGATTTTCCGATCAAGAGAAATAAGTCGAATCTGAGTTAATCAGAGGCGCAATGGAAACTTAAAATGGCTAAGTCTTTTGAAGGCTTAATGGGCGAATTAAATGAGTTTAATTCGCGATGAAATCGGCTTGGTTTGGCCGGCCAAAGAGGGTATCCACCCTCTTGGTTTGGCCGGCCATTAAAAAGGGAATAAACCAATTTAATTGGTTTAATTAATAAAATAAATCTAGCGCGATTTGTTTTATAAATTATGAATAAATAAATTTGTATAAAGAAATTTATATAAATAAATTTATAGAAATTTATTTCTTTTTGGGAAATTAAAATAATCCGTGGAGTGGTTTATTTTAATTTTATAAAATCAATTATGAATTGATTTTTCCATTAAAAGAAAATTTATAAGTTTCTTATAAAATTTATTCCATAATTAAAGAAGAGAATAATTTGTTTTATTATAAAGTTAGTTATAATAAAACTAGGCATAACGGAATTATTCATAAGAAAATTTATAAGATAAATTTCTTATGAAAATTAATTCCGTTAATTCCGTTAAAGAGGAGACTTAGCAAGGGAGAGGTTACTATATAAAGGAACCAAAGGCTAGCCTTCAATACCAATCAATTAAGTTGATTAAGAGTTAATCCTCTCCCTCTCTCTCTCTTATTCTCTTCCTCCCTTTTCCCCTTCTCAACCCTAGGGCCGACGCCCCTTGAGGCAACTAGGGCCGGCGCCCCTTCATCCACCTAGGGCCGACGCACTTCTTCCCTTAGGGTTGGTTGCCGTGAGCTATCAAGGAGAAGGAGAAGCCAAGACAAGAAGAAGAAGACGCGGATCACAACTCCTCTCTTCCCGGAATTTAGATTCCGTTTCTTGTTGGTGAGTTTCCATTCTTTTCTCTTCTTCTTCTAGTTGTGCCTTTAGAGAATCTAGTAGTTCTCGTCGGCACAAAACTCGTGACTTTGCGAAGTCATCCCGAAGAGAACTCGGCGTGGACGCGAATAGAGGTGAAGCTTCCAAGGGACGCTACAGTTGGATCTCGTCCCTTACTTCGAGTTATGCGAGGTACTTAGTAAATTAGTTTACTTTTCCGCAAAGTTTTAATTTATGATTATGTCCACACACCATAAGGTTGCATGCTAGATACGTGGTTAAAATAATTTAGAAAATTATTTTATGCTAATTCTTCCGCTGCACGTAAAAATTTAAAATTTTACGAACCCGTATCCTTGTCGACATGCACCCGGTCCCAACAGAGGTATTAGAGCCGGTTAGTGTTCAACATAATCATATAATTGTTTTGCGGAACACTTTGTCATGATCTCAATTTTGGAAAAATTTTCAATTATGGAAACTTTCCAATTATAATAAATTTTAGATTTAGGAATTTCAAAGTTTGGAAATCCTCATGATATTTCGCAAACTTTTGAAATTTTCTAGTTTCTGAAATTTTATAATAATTGTGAAAACTTCCCATCTTTGGAAACTTTCCAATTTTGGAAATTTTTCTAATTTTAGAAATTTTTCAATTTTGGAAATATGTAAGTTTTCTTTGTACCAGAAACTTACAACCATTCTGAAAATCTATTATGAAACCTCGCAATTTTGGGCACTTTCTTTTGAGAAAGGCTAGACAAATTTATGGATAATTAGTTGACAATTTCAAATTCGAATTGGCTTTAAATTATTAACAAAATTCTTTATTTTGGATTGAGCCTCGGGGAGCCGTCCAATTTAAAGTTAGTTGTTGTAATTTAATTTCCCAATTTTGAATGAAATTGTCATGTTTGATTTGGTTGCGTTTCCGAAACGGACCAAATTGGATTTACGACAAATTACTTTTCTTTGGGTATCTGAGCCTCGGGGAGCCACCCTTAGAAAATGATTTGTTGTAATTAATTAAATCCATGAATAAAACATGATTTAAGAGGTGATGCTCTTACATGTTGTTGTCTCCAAAATTAATTAGGAAAATGGTTTCCTATAGAGTTTTCTTAATTGAGATTTTCATGAAAATAATATGTCGTTGAATTAAGGGAATTGCCTCTTAATTTAATAAGATTTGATTTAGAGAAATCAAAGTCTTAAACATATTATTTCCGAAATTGATTATGACAATTTAGGAAATTGTTTCCCAAAACAATTCCTTTAATAAAGTATGAAATTAGAATGAGGAATTCCGGTTCCTAATTCAATTCATGAGACTTGATAAATTAAGTCACATACATACTTTATTAAGGAAATCGTTAGTCATGACATAATCATATGTCATGAATGTGCTTAGAAAAGATGAGACCCAAAACCCCTTACAAAATATTAAGGCTAACACCTTCCACTAATATGGTTAGAACCGGAATTTTGTTTCTCGTTTGGGTTGATGGACACATCCATGCCCGACTTGAACCTCAACATGTTCAAACCATGAAATTAGTTTATGAATAATATAGTTGGAGTCAGAGGTCAATCCTTAGTTTTGGTTGTTGGACACATCCAAGCCTGACTAAACGGTTGAATGAGCTCCAACCATATTAAAACTATTTCTTGATTAATGGGTCAGCCTTAAGCTTGGAGCATCGATTTGTTGTGCCACAGCCAAGGTCGATGTAAAGAGAGGTGCAATTGGGTGCTATGTTTAATGTTACATACTTGTTAATGAGTTAACAACCCAATGATTTATGCAAACATTCAATTAGTTGATAGCATAAAGTGATAGTTACATATATGTGATATGTAATCGGTGTAATTACCTACCTTCATAGCTAAGAAAAACTTGATGGCCACAGTCATGGTTGTTCTTATCTATGGTTGGATATCAACCTATTTGGAGATGCTCCTACGATCTCCCGAATTGATAAAAAGGGTTATTCAATTTGAAAAATAAATAGGATTTTATTTATGTATGTTGATACATTCTTTATTCATTCTTCTCACATAAACTCAATTTGTATTTCTAGGATAATCACTCGATCATGTCTTCTGTAAACTTGCGTTCCATTTTGGACACCAATAAACTGACTGGGCCGAACTTCATGGACTAGCTTCGAAACCTGAGGATAGTCCTCAAGGCGGAAAAGCTTGCTTATGTCATTGAAAATCAACTTCCCGACCATCCTCCAGAAAATGCAACTCCGGACCAATTGTTGGCCCATCAGAAACATGTGACCGATTCTGAACTTGCAAGTTGCATTATGCTAGCCTCTATGGTACATGAGCTACAAAAGTAGCATGAGCATATGGATGCTTATACCATCATCTTCCATCTTCATGAGTTGTTTGAAGAGCAGGCGAGATCCGAAAGGTTCGAAGTCTCCAGACTCCTCTTCACCACTAAGATGCAGGAAGGCACTTCTGCCTCGCAGTTTGTGTTAAAGATGTTGGGGTACATTGAGCGACTGAGCGCACTCGGTTTTGCTATGGATCATGAACTAAGTATTGACTTAATTCTGAGTTGTTTGCCCAAAAGTTATTCACAATTTGTGATGAACTATCGGATGAACAAACTGGAGACCACCATTCCCGAGTTGCTCAACCTGCTGAAGACTGTGGAGCCTTCTGTAAAGCCGGATCAAAAGGCAGTATTGTTGTTGGTTCCTCGAAGAAAGGTTCTAAGAGGAAGGCTAAAGAACAGAACAAGGGGAAGAAGAAAAAAGCCAAGAAGACTGAAAAGAAACCAAAAGGAACCTGTCATCATTGTGGCAAGGAGGGTCACTGGCGAAGAAACTGCAAGGTTTATCTTGAGTCCTTGAAGAAGAAGGCATCCGATGCCCCATCCTCTTCAGGTATCTTCGTTATTGAATGTCACTCTATTTCCTCAGATACCTGGGTACTTGATACTGGGTGTAGCTCACATATATGTAATGACATACAGGGGCTAAGGAATAGAAGAAGACTCGTTAAGGGAGAAGCGAATTTGCGGGTTGGAAATGGAGCAAGGATTGCTGCTGTTGCCATCGGAACATATTTGCTAAAGCTCCCAACTGGACCTGTCTTAGAATTGGATAATTGTTATTTCGTTCCTTCGTTAATAAAGAACATTGTATCTATTTCATGTTTGAATGAAAAAGGTTATCATTTAACTTTTAGTAACAATTGTTGTTACATAACTTTAAATGACGTTCTTTATGGGAATGAAACTTTGTGCAATGACATCTACACGTTAGATTTATCCAGCGACGTTTTCAATATCAGAATAGCAGCTCATTATGATTATGAGATATGACAAATGGATGTGAAAACAACTTTCCTTAATGGAAACCTGCTTGAGGATGTATACATGATACAACCTGAAGGTTTTGTTGGTGCAGAATGCACCCAAGTCAAACCTGTGTTTTGATAATGGCAACATAGGTCAAAAGTTAAGTCCTTCTTGTTTTCTAACAAGTTAATCTAGTGTGCAGTGAAAGCCCTAGCGAAGGACTGCTAGGCACTGGCGAAGGAATTCTAGGGCAACAAGCCCTAGCGAAGGACTGCTAGGCAACTGGCGAAGGACTGCCAGCATCCAAGCCCTAGCGAAGGACTGCTAGGCAACTGGCGAAGGACTGCCAGCATCCAAGACCTAGCGAAGGACTGCTAGGCTCCAGGCGAAGGACAGCTTGGGACTGAAACCCTAGCGAAGGAATGCTAGGCACCGAGCGAAGGACAGCTCGGCATCCAAGACCTGACAAAGGACCGTCAGGCAAAAGTCCAACCAAGGGAGCGGTTGGCATCAGGTAAATTCTCCCGAGAGGAGTAGGTGAGGACGCGTTCCCCGTCGAGGGAACAGTAGGCGTCGGTTCGACCTAGGACTCCATTTTGGAGACCAAAGTCAGAACCAAGACAGCTAAGGCTGTATAAAATAAATAATTAATTGTGTTATTGTGTTTTGGACTAACCCTGGATGCAGGACCGAAGGAACGTGTGTCTGCAACTCAGAGAGCCTCAAAGGAGTGAGGCAGCAGCTGAGTAAGGCGCCCTGAGTGTCCAGGGCGCCCTCAAGGTGAACCAAAACCAAGCGAAGCAAAAAGGGCTTCAGCTGCTTACTGGGCAAGGTGCCCTCAGCAGCGAAGGCGCCCTCAGCAGCCAAGGCGCCTCCAGCCCAAGACTGCGAAGCTCCAGCCTTATCCACAACCGAGATTTCTGCGCGGAAGAAGTCAGCCAAGGTGCCCTCTACGACCAAGGCACCCCCGTGGTCAAACTTAATCCCTGTTCGAGTGGGATAGAAGTTGACCGAGCAATCTGCGGATCGCCTGACGCGTGGCAGGGCGCCCCCGACGTCCAGGGCGCCCTAGGTGCTATAAATAGCACCCCTCGACCCCAAGCTTCACATCAACTTCATACCAAAGCTTCCATACTCTTCTGTGCTCACGCCTTGCTCCGGAAACGCTTCACCTCGAGCTGACGACGTTCTGCTGCCCCGAAAGAGTCGACCTACTCCGGACGTCGGTAAAAAGAAGAGCGTATTTTTTATTTAATATTTTATTGCATTGAATTTTGTAAATCAAATTGTGTAACTTATTTGCGCCAAATATAGAATTGCCCAAAGTAAACGGTCAACGACCGTGGGCCTTGGAGTAGGAGTCGACACAGGCTCTGAACCAAGTAAATCGATTGCGTCTCTGTGTCTTTTCTTTAATTTCCGCTGCGTACCTACTCTTATACAAATCCGAAAGTTTGTCGATATTCACACCCCCCCTCTATCGACTCTATCGATCCAACAGGTTTCACATCGGTTGATAAAACCAAGGTATGCAAGCTTCGACGATCCATATATGGACTGAAGCAAGCATCTAGGAGCTGGAACATCCGTTTTGATGAGACAATCAAAAAGTTTGATTTCTCACAAAATCCTGACGAACCTTGTGTGTACAAGAAGGTTAGTGGGAGTGCAGTCGTATTCCTAGTATTATATGTCGATGACATATTACTTATAGGAAACGATATATCAGTCTTACAGACAGTTAAAATTTGGTTGTCCAAAACTTTCTCCATGAAAGACCTGGGAGAAGCAACCTATATCCTTGGGATTAGAATCTATAGAGATAGATCAAAACGGTTGCTTGGTCTTTCGCAGTCTACATATATAGACCAAGTGCTAAAAAGGTTTAGCATGTCAGAATCTAAGAAAGGTTACCTTCCCATCAGGCATGGGATCAACCTTTCAAAGTCTATGTGTCCGTGCACAGAAGACGAGAGGATTTGCATGAATAAGATACCTTATGCATCCGCGATAGGATCAATCATGTATGCTATGTTATGTACTAGGCCCGATGTATTATATGCTCTGAGTGTCACGAGCAGATACCAATCTGACCCAGGAATGGATCATTGGGCAGCTGTAAAGACAATCCTTAAGTACTTAAGAAGAACTAAGGATGTGTTCCAAATATATGGAGAAGGAGATATGGTAAAACGTGGGTATACAGATGCCAGTTTTCAGACAGATAAGGATGACTCCAAATCGCAGTCTGGATACGTATTTACTTTGAATGGAGGCGCAGTAAGTTGGAAAAGTTCCAAACAAGACACCGTAGCGGATTCTACCACGGAAGCGGAATATATCGCAGCTTCGAAAGCAGCAAAGGAAGCAGTTTGGATCAAGAAGTTTGTCTTTAGAACTTGGTGTGGTTCCAACCATTGATGAAGCAGTGCCGGTTTACTGCGACAACAATGGAGCTATTGCACAAGCGAAGGAACCAAGGTCTCATCAGCGATCCAAACACGTGCTTCGACGCTATCATCTGATCAGAGAGATTATAAGTAGGAATGACATACAAATTGAGAGAGTTCCCACTGAAAGGAATATAGCGGATCCTTTAACTAAGGCCTTGCCTCAAAGCAAGTTTGAGGGTCATGTTAGAGCATGTGGTATTGGATACCGTAGCGATTGGCATTAGGCCAAGTGGGAGTTTGTTAGTAATATGAGAGAAGTGTCCTAAGGCAATCGCCTTATGATTGTATACATTTATTCTAATAAATGATAATTCACTATTTGAGTATATATGTTTGTGTATTTGATTGAGATCTTAAACTCATCTACTGAATGTCCGCAATACAATTCACAGCATAAGAGAATTTGTGATGGGATCACAACTAGTGATTATCTCTAAATGTGCAATTGTGAAGTATTGAAATTATCCCTAGTCGATGAATTGATAAAAACGGACACTATCAATTCTGTTGAGACTAGCATAGGTTATTCTCTAATCAGCTGATTCTCACTGGCTGGTGACATTGGGATGTCTAGAGATAAACATGGATGCTAGTTAAGGGAACTAGTTCATTGGAGTGACTAGCTGTAAGACTTCATATGGGAATCTACATGTAGATATGTCAATGAAGTTCTTACTGCAGCTTAAGTGCGATGTTCCTTTGACTTGCGGTGTTCAAGTCATCTTGGTCATGGAGACTTATACTTTAACATCTTAAGCAAGCATCTCCAAGGAGGTGTGGACCCAGGATGATTGGGTATAAGCCGAAGTGCCCGAAGATGTTTGAACAACCTACAAAGGATTCACCACTCCTTGCGAGGAGATGTATACCCAGGCCTATCGTCGGATTGTTACTCAAAACCTCTGGCCAGAGTATATCATGTTTAGAGTGCGAGTCTCTTAAATACATGAGAGTAATTAGAAATCCAAAGGACGAGAAAGACACTACTTGGGCTAGGTGTGACGTAGTCAGTCTAGTGGGGACTGACACAAACAGACCATGTCCTGAACCAAGTGGGTATAAGGTGGTGAAGGGAATGGGGCACGATTCATTAGAGCTGCTGAAGGGTTTCAGAATTACTTCTGAGGTCAAACCGTTGATCTTTCGATTAATTAGGGGTCATGATGTACTACTAGGTGCCACTCATGATCGTTCTATAATTAGTTGATTATAGACGGCCAACATAAATCGAAAGCCTATTTAGTCACACGCACTACGAGTAATCCGAGGGATTTAAAACGAGTTGAAAATTGGATTTTCCGATCAAGAGAAATAAGTCGAATCTGAGTTAATCAGAGGCGCAACGGAAACTTAAAATGGCTAAGTCTTTTGAAGGCTTAATGGGCGAATTAAATGAGTTTAATTCGCGATGAAATCGGCTTGGTTTGGCCGGCCAAAGAGGGTGTCCACCCTCTTGGTTTGGCCGGCCATTAAAAAGGGAATAAACCAATTTAATTGGTTTAATTAATAAAATAAATCTAGCGCGATTTGTTTTATAAATTATGAATAAATAAATTTGTATAAAGAAATTTATATAAATAAATTTATAGAAATTTATTTCTTTTTGGGAAATTAAAATAATCCGTGGAGTGGTTTATTTTAATTTTATAAAATCAATTATGAATTGATTTTTCCATTAAAAGAAAATTTATAAGTTTCTTATAAAATTTATTCCATAATTAAAGAAGAGAATAATTTGTTTTATTATAAAGTTAGTTATAATAAAACTAGGCATAACGGAATTATTCATAAGAAAATTTATAAGATAAATTTCTTATGAAAATTAATTCCGTTAATTCCGTTAAAGAGGAGACTTAGCAAGGGAGATGTTACTATATAAAGGAATCAAAGGCTAGCCTTCAATACCAATCAATTAAGTTGATTAAGAGTTAATCCTCTCCTTCTCTCTCTCTTATTCTCTTCCTCCCTTTTCCCCTTCTCAACCCTAGGGCCGGCGCCCCTTGAGGCAACTAGGGCCGGCGCCCCTTCATCCACCTAGGGCCGGCGCACTTCTTCCCTTAGGGTTGGTTGCCGTGAGCTATCAAGGAGAAGGAGAAGCCAAGACAAGAAGAAGAAGACGCGGATCACAACTCCTCTCTTCCCGGAATTTAGATTCCGTTTCTTGTTGGTGAGTTTCCATTCTTTTCTCTTGTTCTTCTAGTTGTACCTTTAGAGAATCTAGTAGTTCTCGTCGGCACAAAACTCGTGACTTTGCGAAGTCATCCCGAAGAGAACTCGGCGTGGACGCGAATAGAGGCGAAGCTTCCAAGGGACGCTACGGTTGAATCTCGTCCCTTACTTCGAGTTACGCGAGGTACTTAGTAAATTAGTTTACTTTTCTGCAAAGTTTTAATTTATGATTATGTCCACACACCATAAGGTTGCATGCTAGATACGTGGTTAAAATAATTTAGGAAATTATTTTATGCTAATTCTTCCGCTGCACGTAAAAATTTAAAATTTTACGAACCCGTATCCTTGTCGACATGCACCCGGTCCCAACAAACTATACCCTTAATAAAACTACTCTAAAGTAATTCAGTGATTAGTTCCCACTTAGTCCAACTCCTGATCCATTTTATGTTTAACCCCGAGCTTAACCCAAGTCATCACCTCTCTACCACAGTGGAATACAATCCTTAGAATCCATTAACCAAATCATGATCATGCTAGAATAGGTATCCAAAATTGAAAGTATACATGGCAACCTCCATTTCAACACAAAGCCACAGCTAAATTCTAGAAAATAGAACCATACTAAGGTCACCAAAAATCTGATCCATAACATCACAATTTCAAACCAAATGATAAAACACTTACCCATGATCAATCCCCAGCTTCAAACAACAGGGTTGCTACAAGAGGGCACTGAGCAAACACCAATTGATTCCTAGCCAGATCAACTGCCCATGAACATGGTTCGTCTTCATCCTCCACTCGCGGTAACATCACAGGAGCAGAAAAAGAACAAACAGAAGGTATTCCCTACTTACTTAAGATCAAAGCAGCAACTGAATCCCAAATCTGAGCAGCTTGAACAATTGTATCAACTCCGAACAGCTCTTACCTCAGATTCTTAGCGATCCAAAGCCAATAACAGCCAAATCCAAGAGGAAGGAAATGCTACAAGGTCCAAGTCAAATTCCAATCAAAATTTCAGAACAGCCACCGGAAAAACTATGTTCGATTGATCCAATCCTCTAAATCCCTTACCTGATTTGGTAGTGTCGACCATCTCCTTGTTCGATCCAACCTGCATAGCCACTAGTGATGAGGAGACCACCTCTCTTGGAATCCCAATCACTATTGAAAACTTGGACACTCCCTCAGCTCTTCTAATCTCGAGTTCAGTCCTCCACTGCCTAGTAGTGATCGCCTAGTAGTGATCTACTGACGTCGACCAAATCTACGAGGGGGAGAGAACTCTATGGCACTGCCTGTGGAAGAACTTCTGTAACACCCAATAATTTTCATGAATAATTAGGAATTTTTCTGAATTTTTGGCAATTTTTCGGAATAAAAAATGAAAAAAAATTAAGGGTCCAGCAAGGGATTGATCTCGCGACCACAGGGACAGGCAGATCCTTAAGGGCGCCCAGCTGACCAAAAGGGCAAGGGTATCAAGCACAGAAAAGGGAGGACCGAAATTATGTTATAGGTGAGTTAGGATTTTTCATGAAGAGGTATTTAAACCCCGCTTAAGTCGCGTGAAACCGCAAACTAGGGTTGGTGGCTGCGCGACAAGGAGAGGGCGAGGGGCTGCGAAACCAAAGGGAACTCAAGAGATCTCTTTCTCCTCCTTCTTCCTCTTGAGTAGAACAGCTAGGGCTTCTTCCCTAGGGTCAAGGAGGGAGGAGATTTGCGCGAAGAAAGGGAAGAGAAGGGCTACGTTGGGATTTAAACCATATTTAGTGAGTTTTCTTCAAGAAAGGGTAAGTAGATCACTCACCTGCAATAGGAGTAGTTTTCGTATGTATGTTCTTGTTGTAGAACCATGTTTTATGATGCATGCTTTAAGATTATGGTTATCGGGTGTTTTAAGTTTTTAAAGATGCATGTTTTCTCATGTTAGAATTTTAATTGGTTTAGATTTGGTGTATGTAAGCTAAGCATGATAAGATTTAATTTTTGAAAAGTCCAAAAATGAGGTTGGGATTAAGGGCACGCAAGGTGCTCGATGAAAGTCTCAAGTAAGAAAGGTAAAGGTGTTAAGTGCAAAATTTATGCAAAAGTAAGATAGTTTGATACGTATAAGTATTATAGTAAGAAAGTATTTTATTTTCGGAAAGTGACATGTACCGGGCAAATGGAAGGCCCACAGAAAGTTAGAAAGAAGCTCTAATAAGGTGCGGTGGCTAGCTACCCCGCAACCTATTAGAGAAGCGCGCAATTGGTACATTGATACCATGGTACAATGTCAAGGCCTAAAGAAAGTTGATTACTATTTTCAAGTAAATAAGTATTCGCAAGTGTTTTCAGTTTTAAGTATGTGCCTTTATTTCATATGTTAGCCATGATACATTGCAAGCATGTTAAAGAGTAAGAGTAAGGAAGTTAGTGTTTGAATGTATGAGTACGTTAAGGTTGCAAATGATGTAATGCAAGTAATGTTTTCAACATGATTGAGCATGATAAGTAGATGTAAGTTTTCCCATGTGCATGTATTTTGGAAGTAAGCATTCTTTAAAATGAGCATATTTATTATCGATAGCATGGATTTGTGAGTTAGGATTTACTTACTAAGCATTGTGCTTATTAGTTGCATTTCCTTCTATTGCAGATAAAGGCAAAGAAAAAGCATAAGTTATGGAGGTGACCAGGACTTGCATTGATGCTCAGTGGCGGTGGAACCGTGGAAGACATCCGTTGGGTTAAGGCTTAGAGGCAATTTTTGAAGTTTAGAAACTTGTGGTTTGGTGTTTTGGATTGGTATAACGTAATGATTTTGTGTAAACTTTGCATAGAGACAAGGTTGAGTACAAAACTCTAGTATAGCTTTAATATTTAATATTTTGTTTGGTAAAATGTGAACATTGTGTTTAACCTCCGCATAGAGTCAAAAGTTGATACAATCTTTAGCATGATTTCATATGGTTTGGTAGTCTTGTTAAATTCCGCAAAGATTCTAATTTCAAGTCATTAGATTTATTTTGAGTTGCTAAGATGTTTATAAAACTAGTATAGAGTATAGAAATGGAGTTATGTCTTTGTATGTCTTGAAAGTATATGAATTGTGGATCTTTGGAAATGATTTTCAGTTCTTGAAGTCATGTAGTAGTAACCTAAGGCCAAGGTCTAAGGTGAAGTCAAAGGTTAAGGTGAAGTGAGTAAAGGTAAAGGTAGTAAAGAGCGGCGATCCGGCTTAGGTACAGGGTAGAGAAGTCGGGTCGTCACAACTTCAGGGGAGGAGATCAGAGTCTAGATCTAGGTTGCATGGAGAGGAAGACGCTGGGCGAGGAGCTCGCGCACGATCACCAGAGCTGTGTCGGTCGGCTCTGTGCAAAGGAAAGGGGAAAAGGGATTAGGGCACGGGCGAAGGAGGGGAGGTCGGTTTCGGGGCTGTGTGTGAGGGCAACGAAGAGATGAACCGAAATCATCCATATAAGAGGACATTTTGCATTTTAGTCCCTGTACTTTAGGGTATTACTTCCTCCTCTTTTAAAGTTTAGATTTATTCACACTTAAGCCAATTAAACTTAAGTTTCAAAGTGATATAATCCTCTAATTTTAGTTTGGGGGCTCGAAAATCGTAAATCTTCTACCGAAAGATTTCTTGAATCGCGTCCAAAAGTATCAAATTTAACAAATATTTTGTACTTTTAGAAAATATTTTGAACGTAGAAAATTTTGCACTTAGAAAAATATTGCCTTAGAAAAATATTTTCACTTAGGGAAATATAGTGCATTTAGAAAAATTAGTATTTTGAAAGAAATTTGCACTTAGTACTTTGAAAAATGTTTTGCACAAAAAAATTTGTACTTTGGAAAAAATATTGTGCACTTTAGAAAAATATTTTGCACTTTTGAAAAATATTAGTACTTTGAAAAATATTTTGTACTTAACAAATATTAGTACTTTGAAAAATACTTTGTACTTAACAAATATTAAACAAATCTTTTAATATTATTTTTGTTTGAAAACATTATATTATATACTTGACTTGATTTATTTTTCAGTCTGACACAATCCTAGGAAACCTTGTTAACTACAAGGACATTTCCCTAAGTGTCCTGGAAATTCTCCAAACTCAAGTAAATATTATTTCAAATTGATTCCAAAAGACAAAAGGATTTTGAAAATAAGTTCTTGACTTGGATTCTTTTCCAGTCTGACACAATCCTAGGAAACCTTGTTAACTACAAGGACTTTTCCCTAAGTGTCCTGGAAAATTCTTCAAACTCATGTAAGATTATTTTCAAAAGTGATTCCATAAAAAAGATAAGTTTTTGAAAGTGATTTCTTTGAAAAAAATGTCTTTAAAATGATAGTATTTTAAAGAGAAAATACTTATGTTTTTAAAAAGATTATGAAAATACAATGTATGAAAACATTTTGAAATGTTTAATAATTCTTTTAATTTGACCTCTCCCTAAACTTGACACAGTCCTTGGAAGCTTGTTGACTACAAGTAATCTTCCTTTGAGTCTTAGGGTTTGATTCAGACCAAAAGAATTATCTAATAATTAAAAATTGTCAGAAAATAGAATTACTTTCTTTTGACTTAGACTCCTCCTAAATCTGACACAATCCTAGGAGTTCTTGTAGATCAAGAAGAAAACTCCCTATGTGTCTTTCAGGGTTTATCAAAATCAAAAGATTAATTTAAAACAATTTCTGACCGATATTTTGAAATGATAGTATGATAATTTTCAAAGAATTAATTTTCGAAAGAATGGAATATAATAAGTTTCTTAAACATTTTTCGAAACCATATTTTGAAGTGATAGTAATTTTTAAAGCACAAGACTTTTTGAAAAATAATCAGACAAGCATAAAATCCATAAAAGTATTATTATGTTAAAATATGATTTTGCAAATAGATTTTTAGAAAAATATCCTAAGAATCTTGAAAATAATTTTGAAAAGCATCTTTCAATTTATTAGTCCTTAACATCTCATCCATTCTAAATGTCTCAGTACAATCAAGCGTGTTGCCTTATGGGTGTGCTGTGAGATGCTTGAATAATTTTTTTTGAATTAATGTTAAATCTAAGATTTAATTAAAACTTGTGTTAGATTCAAATTTATCAAATAGTAAATAAAAAATGAGTTTCGATAATTGACTTCCAGGTCTTGGCGAGGCACAAAGGCCTTCTTTGGCCGTAGCCTTATTGGAGCAACAATCCTTTCCTTGACAAAGCCTTTTACTGAAAGTTCATTTTCAAGTTATTTCTTGAAAAATTTTGTTCTAACTAGCTTAGGTTTTGGTTCGGTTGCTTCAGTTAGTTCCACCAGACTAAACAGACCAAGTAGGGTACACCTTATCCTACTTGACCTTATTAGAAGGGCTTCCCTAATGTACTATCATCTCACCTCCACCTAATACTATGTTGTTCAAGTTTCAAGTAAGTCTTTTGTCCTTAACTAACCGTTCTAAATCATGCAAAAATTTAAACATGAATGTCATGACATATATTTAAAAAAATTAGCAAATGCATAAGCATGACATTTATGCATGATTCAATCAAGTCAAGACATTTTTAATTAAGTTTCTAATAATGTATCAAATTCTTGATTTGATACATATCGTGTGAACCCGCGAATATGCCAACCCACTTTGACATATTTAATTTTATTAAATTGATTTTTGCAGTTGGGTAAGAGTTTATTTAGTTTGAGTTTATGTTATTAAGATTTAATTAGAGGTTAAAATTATTTAAATGTTAGAGTTAATGTTGAGGTTATTTAAGAATTAATTGGAGTTAAATTAATTAAGAATTAATTGAGGTTACATTAATTAAGAATTAATTGAAGTTAAATTAATTAAAAATTAACTGAAGTTAAATTAATTAGGATTAATTGAAGTTAAATTAATTAAGAATTAATTGGAGTTAAATTAATTAAGAATTTGAAGTTAAATTAATTAGGGATTAATTGAAGTTAAATTAATTAAGAATTAATTGGAGTTAAATTAATTAAGAATTAATTGAGGTAAAAATAATTAAGGTTAAATTAACATTAAAATAATTAAGATTTAATTAAGGTTAAAATAATTAAGATTTAATTAAGGTTAAAATAATTTAGAATTAAATTAATTAAGGATTAATTAGGATTAAATTAATTAAGTATTAATCAAAATTAAATTAATTAAGGATTAATTAACATTAAATTAATTAAGGATTAATTACAATGAAATTAATTAAGGATTAATTAAAATGAAATTAATTATGGATTAATTAAAATGATATTAATTAAGGATTAAATTGAGTTAAAAGTTTTGGGTCCAGTTGCACTAATTTCATTATTTCAAAAATGTCTGATTTATCTACTATTTCTTCTTCATTCAATTTTTCAAGTTTTTCTAACTCTTCTGCTTTGTTTGAATTTTTGTAGATTTTATTAACTGTAGCTTTGATTCTAGAAAATTCATCTTCCTCCTCATCCTCATCATCAAGGTCATATTCTTTTATATCTTCATAGTAAGTAGAGTAATTTTTAGGGTTGTTAATTAATGTTTCATAATTAATATCCAAGAAGTTATCAGAATTAACTAGGAAATCAATATTCATTAGATCTTCATTCTCATTTATAGAAGTTTCTAGATTATCAGGATTATCTTCAGAATTAATGATAGATTTATCATTATCCTCAGAAATATCTTTTATATCCTCAGAAAAACCTTCAAAATTATCTTTAATATCATCTGAATTATCTTTAATATTATTAGAAAAATTATTAGAATTAATTCTAAAAATTATTGCATTGATATTAAAGATTAAAAGGTTAATTTCTAATATTTTAATATTATCTATATTTGGTAATTAGTTATGCAAAATATTAATTTGACTATACAAAAAGTCTAATTTTTTAGAAAAATTATCTAACATAGAACCAGGACTTATTGCCCAACCCTCGGTCAGGTCTTCGGTGCCCAGCCCTCGGCCAGGACTTATTGCCCAATTCCTCGAATCAAAACTTCGAGCCCAGTCCGCGACCAGGATTTATTGCCCAACCCTATGTCAGGACTTACGGTCCAGCCCTCGGCCAGGATTTATTGCCCAATTCCTAGAATCAGGTCTTCGTGCCTAGTGTACCTAGGACTTTTCTTGCACACTTGAATAACTTCGTTAGATCACAATAAAACGTTAACTTATGAACCCTTTGCCATTATCAAAACACAAGTTCGATCTTGGTGCTTCCGACACCAACACCTTCTTGCTTGTTGTGTCTTCTGCCTGACTTTCTATGCTCCAAAACTCCTGCACACCTAGACATAGGGATCAAACCAACCAAAACCTAACTTGACTTGGTTGATCACATCAAAACTACCTCGGGATACTTATAGATACAATAATTTACATAATGGTCACATCCAAGTCTGCATTATAAAATATTTAAAGAAATAATAAAAAAATCAGGGTTTGGATTGCGAATATTCTGAAGGACTACTGAAACATATTATATATTAGAAGTGTTTGGGAGAACTTTTGCTTATTTAAAAGTGATTCTTGTAGATATTATTTTAAAATTAATGAGAAACTAAAGTATAGAGTGTTTGGACTAGAAACTAAAAGTTAATATAAGGTAAAGTTTGAGTGTTTGGGAGAAGAATTATTTTCAAGATTAATTTTTAGTCAAATGACAATAATATCCTTAAACTATATAAATTAATACTTTTTAATTATTTAAATATAATTTTGATACACTATCAATAATGTGTTTATATAATTATTATTATATTTTGAATATTTTATCAAAATTAATTTTTTTATAATATGAATGTTTAAAAAATATATAAAATTAATAAAAATAAATATATAAAAAAAGTAACATAATTTATATAAATATAATATATATAAAATTTTGAAAGTGTAAATTAAATAAAAAAATAAAATATTATTTTATGACAATTATGTAAAATGGAAATTATTTAAAATGGTAAATTATTCAAGGACATAAATATTAAGTTTTAATTATATATCATAAATGAAAAAAAGCAGAAGCAAGTAAAAGCATCAAATTCTTGCTTCTAACTTTTAAGCAAAAGTTATAAAAACTAAGGCAGAATTTGACATTTACAAATACTCAAAAGTGCTTCTATATAGCTAGAATTTAAAAGTAGCTAGCAGAAGCTCTACCAAATACTCTCATACTTTAGGGCTTACTGAATTGCTGCGTCTCCAAGACGTCATCATGGATTTAAATCTTTCTTCATCTGCAGCACGAGCATGGGACTCGATCCCAAATCCTTGATCCGTCCATTAATGGTCGCACGCTCAAACTCGCTGCTACAACTCTGCAAATAATATTCAATGGAATGCTCCATGCTTGTGACATCCATTCACCATTAATGGAGTTCATGAGGAACTTGCACCACATTATGGAAATCACGCCTCCATCAAGATCAATTTCGTCGGCCAAATCTTTGATCTTCTATAGCTCTATAAAGGGATGTCGATGTTGAGGCAATAATTCCGTTTTGATAAGTTGTTGTGCTTGTCAACTTGACAGAGATGAAGTTCATTGCTCCAGTCTGTTGTTGTGCTGGTGGTTCGCCCGTGCCCTCTCCAAGTCCTATGTGCTCGAGCCTGACAATCTAGGTATCTAGTTGTATCATACCTGTTTGTTGATTTGCCATTATGAGGGTTTTTGAGTTGCTCTACAATTCTAAAAAGTGCTAGGTGGCAGGCGAGCGGTTACCCATCACTTAGCGCCAAGGCGGAATTGAGCCAATCGATTGACAGTTCTCAATCGATCGGCTAATTGATTCGGTAAGTTTCGATTTCTCGTGAAACTCATACCAATCGATTGGCCAATCGATTAACAGTTTCAATCGATCAACCAATCAATTTAGTATGTTTTTGTTTCTCACAAAATTCATGTCAATCAATTGGCAGTGTTTAATTGATCAGCCAACATATTCTGAAGGTCTTGCATAATTTGATTTCAATTTTCAATAATTAACAATTCAATATTCAACTATAATGAAAATAACATACAAAACCTGACAAGGAAGAAGCAAAATTTTAATCAAAATCAAAAATCAAAAAATTAATTTGTTCAGCTCTAACATACAACGAAAATAGCAAAAGTACCCAAAATAACTCATAATATCATATAATCCTATATCCCTAATTCTTCTTCTAGTTCATCTCCATATTTCTCCAAAACTTCCTCTATATCGGATTCAAACTCAAAATCCATGATATCTTCCTCTTCTTCATCTAATACAAATTCTTCTTCATGAAGCTCTCTTACATCTTCAATATTTGGCTCAACAACTTCATCTCCACCATCAACAATCCATCCTTGTGCCATAGTTGCTTCACCAGCAAGTAGCACATCAACTTCTTTTTCTTCTTATCTTCTCTTTTTGTTTATGATCTTGGCATTGAATTGAACATAAACTAAATTGTTCAACCTTCCGATATCTAGTCTATTTTTTTCTTTGTATAGATCTACATTAAAAAAATATTAATATTGTTTGTAGTTAGTACACAATAAATTAATAGGTAATTAAGTACCTACTGTCACGCCCCGAGACCCAGGAGCCGCTGATCCAATAGAAAATTGGACAGCATCTCCCCTGTCCGGTGGACAATTTACACCTGTATACAATACATAAGGCACAACCACGCAGTTTAAAGGGCCTCAGGCCCCCAATCCACACATATATAACTGTCTATATGACTATAACGTCGTAAAACCAAAATCCGAACTCACCTAAGCTGCCAGGGGCAGGAACAAAACCAAAACCAAACGAAGTCCAACATAGGACTCAAAAGTACAATACTATCGAATAAAACATGAATACATGTTTGAAACATGGCAACGGAAGCAAAGTATATAACATAGGGTCCATAACCGTAAATCAAACACAAACTAAAACAAAGCAAAGCTCCGCTCGAGCTGGGGACTGGCGGCTAGGGCTCTCCTGGCTAGCATCAACCTGAAATAAAAATATATGGCAATGGGGTGAGTCCATAACTCAGCGAATACCCAACAGATATGCATAGAAAGTTATACCAACAATAAGAGTTCAGCTAATACAGTCTCATATCAACAGTAGGGAAAGACTAGTACTGAACATACTGAGGTTGATACATACCTGAATCCATTTAACCTGTAAAGAGGGTAGGAAATACCAGTGGAATACCAATAGACATATAATCTCAGATAACAGTCTCCAGAATATGGATGTCAAACAAGTGCAGAAATCAAGTGCAGCAAACAATGCACGATGCAAAGTATGCACATGGTGCAATGACATGTGTCACCCCTAGTCCCAGTCAGGATCATCGTTCACGACGTCCGCGTGGGTAGAGCTGTGACAACCTGTACGCACCCTGCCATCACTGCTCCTGAGTGACCGGGTGGACAGGATGCTGGCGGAGGTCACTCTTCTACCCCAAGCAATGGGGGAGTCTAGCTCTCATCTCCTCGTGGCTCAGTACGAGAAGGGATCCCTGGCTGCTACCACGCCCGGACCCACCCTCCAAATAGTGGTCGAACGGAGCAATACAGGGCAAATGCACACATCCTACGGTATCCACTAACCCATGAGTGGCCGTGTGTGCATATCCTCATGTACCGGAAGATGATAGGCTCAACCACAAGGGAGTCGCTGATCGCCGGCATGCAACAGTGCAGAGATGGTGTATGATAGATACACATACCTCCCTCACCCAGTCCTCAGTATACTAAGTCTCAGTCCGAATCCTATAACAGGAAATACAGATAACCTACAAGGTATACTGGCCGGAAACTCCTGATCCCTCGATGTCAAATGTAAGAGATACATCCTGATATCTAAGCATACATATAGATATGACAATACCTGAGACTGTATGGAACTAACAGCATAATAACTCAGGGATAGACAACAAGTATCCAGAACAAGCATACTAAGCAAGGATAGCGTATAAACTTACTGCTATCTATAACAGTCTATGCATAACAATATGACAATATCAACAAGATAAGTCAAGGGGTACCCGCCTCCAAAAGAGAAGTCCGTATCAAAAGGAGAGAACCACCCGCCAATATCAGCAATAAAAATACAATCAAGTCCCTGTATCAAGGACAGATTTAATTAGCTATTACAAGAATAGTAACTAGCTAATTAATTCCTAATCTATTCTAGGGTTACCCTAATCCGTCCGTTTCCATTTAATTAATCATAATAAAATGGTTAAGCCTTAATTTTTCCAAATTATTCATATTAGATTCCAATTAGGTTTTGGAATCCAAATTATCCGTTCCGATTGGTAGGTTTAATCTCAAATTAAACCCAGTGATATCTCCCGAATACTCATCCCACCCAGCTAAGGCTTGAGTTACTACAGCCTAGGGATAATTGCAAAACAAATTGTGAAATATGGTTAATCCCAATCCAAGCTCACGACATGCATCATAGGTGCAGAAAACCAAATCTAAACAAGGAGAGATTACCTTAAGAAACTCACGGTAGGGGTCTTCCACAGCTTCACAACAACCACACAATACGTTGAGGCAAGGAGCAAGCAATGAAACCCAATCCAATTATCGAATTGGTCCTGCCCCTACACACAAGACTCAGTGTCCAGTTTGACTCCTCGGCTCTACTCCTTCAGCTTTGCAGTAGGAACATAGGAACTCAGCGGATGGAAATCAAAGAAGCTACTCCTGTCAATTGAGATAGCCACAACAGAACTCACCTTTGCGATAGACAGCAGACTAGTTTTCCTTGGCCAATGGGGTGCCCAAAACTCGCTCGATGCCGGCGCTTGGGAGCTGTCAAAGAGGAACCAACAACTCCGGAGCAATCATAGAAACGTCGACCTGGACTCCCTCTCGTCTGATCTTCCCCCGCGGAAGGAACGTCAGAGTTGTGCCGAGGAGGAGTTCAGCATCGGCTAGGGCACACGAAGGAAATGAAGGGAGTGGCGTCGGCTTGGCTTCGATTAGGGCAGATGAGGAGAAGAAAGAAGAGTTGGCGAAGAATCCCAGAGGAAGAGGGAGGCGATGGTGGCGGCTTCAATCGGCAGGGAAGAAGGCAAAGGGCGACGGTGTGCGGCGGAAACAAAGCCCTAATCGGTTTTTTTATTGGTCTTTTTTACAGTTTAGTCCAACCCATTTCCTTCTAATCACAAAACCACCCCTAGGGTTGTTAGTAATATGAGAGAAGTGTCCTAAGGCAATCGCCTTATGATAGTAATCATTTACTTTAATAAAAGAATATTCACTATTTGAGTATACATGTTCATGTATTTGATTGAGATCTTAAACTCATTTACTGAATGTCCGCAATACAATTCACAGCATGAGAGAATTTGTGATGAATTCACAACTAGTGATTATCTCTACATGTGCAATTGTGAAGTATTGAAATTGTCCCTAGTCGATGAATTGATAAATATGGACACTGTCAATTCTGTTGAGACTAGCATGGGATATTCTCTAATCAGCTGATTCTCACTGGCTGGTGACATTGGGATGTCCAGAGATAAACATGGATGCTAGTTAAGGGAACTAATTCATTGGAGTGACTAGCTGTAAAACTTCATATGATAATCTACATATAGATATGTCAATGAAAGTTCTTACTGCAGCTTAAGTGCGATGTTCCTTTGACTTGCGGTGTTCAAGTCATCTTGGTCACGGAGACTTATACTTTGACATCTTAAGCAAGCATCTCTAAGGAGGTGTGTACCCAGGATGGTTGGGTATAAGCCGAAATGCCCGAAGATGTTTGAACAGCCTACAAAGGATTCACCACTCCTTGCGAGGAGATGTATACCCAAGGCCTATCGTCGGATTGTTACTCGAAGCCTCTGGCCAGAGCACAACATGTTCCGAGTATGAATCCTCTAGGAAACATGAGAGTAATTAGAATCCGTTGGACGAGAATGACATTACTTGGGCTAGGTGTGACGTAGTCAGCCTAGTGAGGACTGACACACATAGACCGTGTCTTGAACCAAATGGGTATAAGATGGTGAAGGGAATGGGGCACAACTCATTATAGCTGCTGAAGGGTTTCAGGATTATTTCTGAGGTCAACCGTTGATCTTTCGATTAATTGGGGATCATGATGTACTACTAGGTGCCACTCATAATTGTTCTATAATTGATTAATTATAGACGGCCAACATAAATCGAAAGCCTATTTAGTCACACGCACTACGAGTAATCTGAGGGATTTAAAACGAGTTGAAAATTAGATTTTCTGATCAAGAGAAATAAGTCGAATCTGAATTTATCAGAGGCGCACCGGAAGCTTAAAATGGCTAAGTCTTTTGAAGGCTTATTGGACGAATTAAATGAGTTTAATTCGCAAGGAGACGGCTTGGTTTGGGCCAAAGAGGTCCCACCCTCTTTGGTTTGGCCGGCCACAATGAGGAGGGAAACCAAATTATTTGGTTTAAATTATAAAATAAATCAAACGCGATTTGTTTTATAAAATTATGGATAAAGAAATTTATATAAAGAGATTTATTTTCATGGAAAATAAAATAAACCTTGGATTGATTTATTTTATTTTATAAAATCAATTAGGAATTGATTTTTCCATGATAAGAAAAATTTATATAATAAATTTCTTGTGAAAATTTATTCCATAATAAAAGGGGAGATGTGTTTGTTTTTATTATAAACTTAGTTATAATAAAACTTGGCATAACGGAATAATTTATAGGAAAATTTATAAGATAAATTTCTTATGAAAATTTATTCCATTAGAAGGGAGAATTGGCGATGGAGAGGCTACTATATAAAGGAACCAAGGCAAGACTTGAATTCCGATCAAGAGATTAAGAAGCAAGCCCTCTCTCTCTCCTTCTCTCCCTCTACCTCCTCTAGGGCCGGCGCCCTCTACCTCCTCTAGGGCCGACGCCCTCTCCCTCCTCTAGGGCCGGCGCCCCTTCTAGTTGCCGTGAGCCACATCCACCAAGAAGGTGCCGAAGAAGAAGAAGAAGCGGGTCGCAACTCCTTCCTTCCCCGGAATCTTGATTCCGTTACTTGGTGGTTAGTTTCCATCTCTCTCTTGATATTCTTGTCGTGCCTTTGGAGAATCTAGTAGTTCTTGTCGGCACGAAACTCGTGGCTTTGCAAAGTCATCCCGAAGAGAACTCGGCGTGGACGTGAATAGAGACGGAGCTTCCAAGGGACGCTACGGTTGGATCTCGTCCCTTTCTACGAGTTACGCGAGGTATTAAGTAAATTAGTTTACTTTCTGCAAAAATTTTAAATGTATGATCATGTCTCCACGACTTAAGGTTGCATGCTAGATATGTGGTTAAAATAATTTAAGAAATTATTTATGCTAAACCTTCCGCTGCACGTAATTAAATTTTAAAATTACGAACCCGTATCCATGTCATCATGCACCCGGTCCCAATAGTGGTATCAGAGCCGGTTAGTGTTCGACATAATCATATAATTGTTTTGCGGAAAACTTTGTCATGATCTCAATTTTGGAAAATTTTTCAATTATGGAAACTTTCTAATTATGATAAATTTTAGATTTAGGAATTTCAATGTTTGGAAATCCTCATGAAATTTCGCAATCTTTTGAAATATCCTAGTTTCTGAAATTTTATGATAATTGTGAAAACTTCCCATTTTTGGAAACCTTCCAATTTTGGAAATTTCCTATTTTGGAAATTTCCTATTTTGGAAATTTTCTAATTTTGGAAATATGTAAGTTTTCTTTGTACCAAAAACTTACAATTATTCTGAAAACCTATTATGAAATCTCGCAATTTTGGGCACTTTCTTTCAAAGAAAGTCTGGACAAATTTATGGATCATTAATTGACAATTAAATTCGAATTGGTTTTAAATTATCAACAAAATTCTTTATTTTGGATTGAACCTCGGGGAGCCGTCCAATTTAAAGTTAGTTGTTGTAATTTAATTTCCTAATTTTGAATAAAATTGTCATGTTTAATTTGGTTACGCCTCGGGGAGCGGACCAACTTAGATTTACAACAAATTCCTTTTTTTTGGGTATCTGAGCCTCAGGGAGCCACCCAAAGAAAATATTTTGTTGTAATTAATAAATCCATAAATAAAATATGTAATCAAATCTTGGAAATTTTGAGGTGATTCTCAAACGATAATTTCCTTATTTGATTTAAGAGGTGATGCTCTTATATATTGTTGTCTCCAAAATTAATTAGGAAAATGGTTTCCTATAGAGTTTTCTTAAATAATATTTTTATGAAAATAATATGTGGTTGAATTAAGGGAATCTGTCTCTTAATTTAATAAGATTTGATTTAGAGAAATCAAAGTCTTAAACATATTATTTCCGAAATTGATTATGACAATTTAGGAAATTGTTTCCCAAAACAATTCCTTGAATAAAGTATGAAATTAGAATTAGAAAATCCGGTTCCTAATTCAATTAATGAGACTTGATAAATTAAGTCACATACATACTTTATTAAGGAAATCGTTAGTACATGACATAATTATATGTCATGAATGTGCTTAGAAAAGAAAGGATGAGACCCAAAACCCCTTACAAAATATTAAGGCCAACACCTTCCATTAATATGGTTAGAACCGGAGTTTTGTTTCTCGTTTGGGTTGATGGACACATCCATGCCCGGCTTGAACCTCAACATGTTCAAACCATGGAATTAGTTTATGATTAATATAGTTGGAGTCAGAGGTCAATCCTTAGTTTTGGTTGTTGGACACATCCAAGCCTGACTAAACGGTTGAATGAACTCCAACTATATTAAAACTATTTCTTGATTAATGGGTCAGCCTTAAGCTTGGAGCATCGATTTGTTGTGCCACAGCCAAGGTCGATGTAAAGAGAGGTATAGTTGGGTGCTATGTATAATGTTGCATACTTGTTAATGGGTTAACAACCCAATGATTTATGCAAACATTCAATTAATTGATAGTATAAAGTGATAATTACATATATGTGATATGTAATCGGTATAATTACCTACCTTCATAGCTAAGAATAACTTGATGGCCACAGCCATGGTTGTTCTTATATATGGTTGGATATCAACCTATTTGGAGATGTTCCTACGATCTCCCGAATTGATGAAAAGGGTTATTCAATTCGAAAAATAAATAGGATTTAATTAATGCATGTTGATGCATCATTCTTCTCACATAAGCTCAATTTGTATTTCTAGGATAATCACTCGATCATGTCTTCTCTAAATTTGCGTTCCATTTTGGACACCAATAAGCTGACTGGGCCAAGCTTCATGGACTGGCTTAGAAACCTGAGGATAGTCCTCAAGGCAGAAAAGCTTGCTTATGTCCTTGAAGAACAACTTCCCAACCGTCCTCCTGAAGATGCAACTCCAGACCAGTTTCCTGAGTTGCTCAACCTGCTGAAGACTGTAAAGCCTTCTGTAAAGCAGGATCAGAAGACGGTACTGTTAGTTGGTTCCTCGAAGAATGGTTCTAAGAGGAAGGCCAAAGAACAGAATAAAGGAAAGAAGAAAAGGCCAAAAAGACTGAAAAGACACCAAAAGGCACTTGCCATCACTGTGGCAAGGAGGGCCACTGGCAAAGAAACTGCAAGGTTTATCTTGAGTCCTTGAAGAAGAAGGCATCCGATGCCCCATCCTCTTCAGGTATCTTCGTTATTGAATGTCACTCTATTTCCTCAACCACCTGGGTACTTGATACTGGGTGTAGCTCACATATATGTAATGACATACAGGGCTAAGGAATAGAAGAAGACTCGTCAAGGGAGAAGCGAATTTGCGAGTTGAAAATGGAGCAAAGATTGCTGCTGTTGCCATCGGAACACATTTACTAAAGCTCCCTACTGGACGTGTCTTAGAATTGGATAATTGTTATTTTGTTCCTTCATTAATAAAGAACATTGTATCTATTTCATGCTTGAATGAAAAGGGTTATCATTTAACTTTTAGTAACAATTGTTGTTACATAACTTTAAATGGTGTTCTTTATGGGACCGGAACTTTATGCAATGGTATCTACACGTTAGATTTATCCGGTGACATTTTCAATATCGAAGTTAGCAACAAACGTGCTCGAATAGATAATCGAATAGACTCCTATACGTGGCATTGTCGTCTTGGCCATGTAACGCCCGCTTTTTTTTAAAGCGGCGTTACGCTAAACATACATATGCATATAAAACATCTTAATGCAGCGGAATAACTAGTACTTATATCATATACACATGTCTGGTTATCTTTCATGGACATGGTAACATTATACTTACCATATTACAAGCATACCTAGCATCATGACATCAACTTTCCATAACTTATTCATAAGCATCTCAGGTAACATATTACCAATATGCATGGCATCATGGTATCAACTTTCCATAACTTATTCATAAGCATTTTAGGTAATAAGTAGTTTAATCATAACTTCATGAATAATAGGTTGTTTCTTAGGCATAACTACCATAAGCCGAGCATAAACCAAAACAAGCATAGTCAGATTCACAAAACATGCAATAAGTGAAATGAGAGAGTTTCTTGGCCACGTCACTACTACACACACCCATTCTTGCCCTCTTACTGCTTCCTTATTGTCCCATTGCGTGATCTGCGGTATAAGGAAAATAAGACTATAAGCACACAGGCTTAGTAAGACTCTTTCCTACTCACAAAATCCATACGTCGTATAAACATGCACATAATGCTTCAATCCTACATATCATAGCATACTTTCTATCATGAACATCTACACCACTATGCCATCATCGTTTTTGCATAAACATAGATAAAATTATGGCATCATAATCTAGCATGAACATGAATAGAATCATGACATTATCATCTAGCATGAACATAAATAAAATCATGACATTATCATCTAGCATGAACATAAATAAAAATCATGGCATTATCATCTAGCATGGGCATAAATAAAATCATGGATCATCTAGCATGAACATAAATAAAAATCATGGCATTTTCATCTAGTATGGACATAAATAAAAATCATGGCATTTTCATCTAGCATGGACATAAATAAAAATCATGGCATTTTTATCTAGCATGGACATAAATAAAAAAATCATGGCATTTTCATCTAGCATGGACATAAATAAAAATCATTTGCATAAGCATACTTATCATAACCATAGTGCATAACATGGATGGATGCATGAGCAAATGCATATACCATAGGGATGCTTAGTTTGAAATCATACTTTTAAATAATTAAACATAATCATAACATTCATTGGGGCCCTGGCTTGTACCACATTCATACATCATATGCGCGCATCCCTAAGTAAATACGAGGTAGCTAATCTTGACCTACTAGGGTAAGGACAGCTTCATCGGTAGTCCCGAACCGTGGACAACTTCATCGGTAGTCCAGAACTGTGGACCTTACTTAGGTCCGGTACAAGCCAATTCATAAAATAAAATACTTTCACATGCTTCTTCATTCATAAACATTCATAGCATATTCATTCATTCATCGTGCTTAACATCATCGTTATGCCTTGAAGGCATGAACCTTATCTTCATTCATCATTTTCATTCCATATCATCGTTATGCCTTGAAGGCATAAACTTTAACTTTATTCATCATTTTCATTCTTAAACGTGGCATACGTACATGTCATTCATAAAGCATGGCATACATGCAAAGTATTCATAAAACATGGCATACATACATATCATTCATAAAACATGGCATACCTACATATCAATCATAAAACATGGCATACATACATATCATTCATAAGACATGGCATACATACTTATTATTCATAAATTATGGCACATGTCTAAACATTTATAAATCATCATCACAAGTGACCTAACATATAATTCATGACACATAAGTTAGGGTTTCAATTGGCATAAAAATTCTTCCAACATACTTAAACATCTACATACATCATAGTACCCTATAAACAAGCATCTTTGTGGCCTTAACCCAACCCAAACCCTAATTCTTGGGAGTTGGCCGAATGGTTCCATAGCATGAGGCTCCATCACTCACTCAATAGGAAGGGTTCCATGAGTAAAAGAACATCCATACATCACATACAAGACCTTAGGGAGCCATCAAACCCCATGATTGGAGTTAACCCTAAGCCCTAGCCCTACCTTGGGACCTTGGCTGAAACCCTAATGGGTCACCATCACATGAATAAATTCATAAAATTACAAATTTACATCCTACACCTTACACATACTTCCATAGGAAAACATTTGCACCCTTGTTTGGAGTTAACCTTAAGCCCTAGCCCTACCTTGGGACCTTGGCCGAAACCCTAATGGGTCACCATCACATGAATAAACTCATAAAGTTACAAATTTACATCCTATATCTTACATATACTTCCATAGGAAAACATTTGAACCCTTGCTTGGAGTTAACCTTAACCCCTTGCCCTAAATCCCATCTTGGCCGAAAGTTTCTAGGGCCTTAAATCATGTAAAAACTTTCACATAACCCTTATTAACATCTCTTACCACATAAGAAAACATAAGGAACAATATTAAAGAGTTGGATCCAAACCAAACCATAGAAACCTATGGTGTCCGAAACCATTAGTAGCCCTAACTTTGGTGTTTCTTCATATATGGTTCCAACAATTTCTTGTATCATGAAAATAACTCAAAAACCATTATACCACAGGTGAGGGAGTCTTACCTTGGGTTACCTCGGTTTTTAGACCTTAAAAAGGGAAGATGATGAAGACTTGGTTGTCCCTTGATCACCCTTAACCCTTGTAGCCTTGTAGATGACCCTTAGCTCTTGAAGATTAAGCCCTCTTGTGAAGTTCTCCAAAGGAAAACTCTCCTTGAAGTTTTCGGCTAGAGTGAGGGAGAAGGAAGAAGAAAGGTGGAATTGATGAAGGGAAGAAAGAAACTCCCAAACCCCCTCTTTATAACTCATTAAGGAGGGCAAGTGAAGAGTCATGGTTGATGACTCTTCATTTTTCCTAAGCCTTAACCATAATCCACTTCATTTTCTCATAGCACTCCCTTGCTAGGTGAATTGGTTAGAGCATGCATGGTTGTACAAGAGGTCCAAGGTTCAATCCTTGGTGCATGCACTAATTTTCCATTTTATTTTTATTTTTATTTTTCTAATATTTCGAAAATCCACTAAAAATTTCCCCATAATTATGTTAATATTTCTCCTTAACGTCCCTTTATATTTCTATAAATTTTTCCTAAAATTCACCAATACTCATGGTACTAGAAAGCCCATATAAGACCCATTAGTGCCTATTTCCCCAATTTAAATGGAAAAACATAGATTTCTAGATTAAAATTCATGTTAATATCTCTAGGTCCCTCGAAAAATTATCTAGACATGCTTAATATTTTAAAGAATATTAAGAAAATTTTCCGGGTCGTTACAGGCCATGTAAGTAAGAAACGCATGACCAAATTACACCGATGTGGAATTCTGGAATCATTTGAACTCGGTTCATTTGATACATGCGAATCATGCTTAAAAGGCAAGATGACCAAATTACCCTTTTCCGGAAAAGGTAATCCAGTGGGAGAATTGCTTGGTCTAATACATACTGATGTATGTGGACCAATGTCAACTCCTGCACAAGGAGGCTATAGCTACTTCATTACCTTTATCGATGATCACTTACGATTCGGGTATGTGTTCTTGATGAAACACAAATCTGAAGCTTTTGAGAAATTCAAAGAGTTCAGAAATGAAGTAGAGAAACAGCTTGGCAAAAGTATTAAGATACTTCGATCCGATCGGGGTGGTGAATACTTAAGTAAAGAGTTTCAAGATTATCTTAAGGACAATGGGATATTGTCTCAATGGACTCCGCCATATACACCACAGCATAATGGTGTATCTGAGAGGCGTAACCGAACCTTGATGGACATGGTTAGATCTATGATGAACCATGCAACTCTTCCAAAATCCTTTTGGGGCTATGCACTTGAGACAACTGTTTACTTGCTAAACAGAGTCCCGACCAAGGTAGTCTCTACTACTCCATATGAGACGTGGAATAGTAAGAAACCTCATTTAACTCACCTTAAAATATGGGGTTGTCCTGCTTATGTGAAGCGGACTGTATCAGACAAATTGGATGCTAAGTCTGATAAATGTCTATTTATTGGATACCCTAAGGAAACAAAGGGTTACCAATTCTATCATCCCTTGGAACAAAAGGTGTTTGTTTCAAGGCATGCTGTATTTCTGGGAAAAGAATTTCTTTTACAAGAAAACAGTGGGAGTGGCATTGAACTTGATGAAGTTCAAGAAACTCCAATAGACATTAAAGAGACACCTAGTCTAGACCCACAACCAATAACTCATAATGATGAGCTATCAATTAAACCTAAAACAACACCACCTCTTCGTAGGTCTGATAGAACACGCAATATTCCAGAGAGATACGGATTTCTCATAAGTGAATCGAACGACGTATTACTCATAAGCGATGACGAACCTATCAGTTATGAAGATGTTTTGAAAAGTTCAGAAAGGGAAAAATGGCTTGAAGCCATGAAATCGGAAATGGATTCCATGTACGAAAATCAAGTATGGGACTTGGTTAACCCACCTGAAGGGATTAAGCCCATAAGGTGCAAGTGGGTTTTCAAGAAGAAAACCGACATGGAAGGTAATGTTGTTACCTTTAAGGCTAGATTAGTGGCAAAAGGATATCGTTAGAAACAAGGAATTGATTATGACGAAACCTATTCGCCAGTAGCTATGCTTAAATCCATTCGGATGCTCCTAGCCATAGCAGCTCATTATGATTATGAGATATTACAAATGGATGTGAAAACAACTTTCCTTAATGGAAACCTGCTTGAGGATGTATAAATGATACAACCTGAAGGTTTCACATCGGTTGATAAAACCAAAATATGCAAGCTTCGACGATCCATATATGGACTGAAGCAAGCATCCAGGAGCTGGAACATCCGTTTTGATGAGACAATCAAAGAGTTTGATTTCTCACAAAATTCTGACGAACCTTGTGTGTACAAGAAGGTTAGTGGGAGTGCAGTCGTATTCCTAGTATTATATGTCAATGACATATTACTTATAGGAAACGATATATCAGTCTTACAGTCGGTTAAAATTTGGTTGTCCAAAACTTTCTCCATGAAAGACCTGGGAGAAGCAACCTATATCCTTGGGATTAGAATCTATAGAGATAGATCAAAACGGTTGCTTGGTCTTTCGCAGTCTATATATATAGACCGAGTGCTAAAAAGGTTTAGCATGTCGAAATCCAAGAAAGGTTACCTTCCCATCAGGCATGGGATCAACCTTTCAAAGTCTATGTGTCCGCGCACAGAAGACGAGAGGATTTGCATGAATAAGATTCCTTATGCATCCGCGATAGGATCTATCATGTATGCTATGTTATGTACTAGGCCCGATGTATCGTATGCTCTGAGCGTCACGAGCAGATACTAGTCTGATCCAGGAATGGATCATTGGGCGGCTGTCAAAACAATCCTTAAGTACTTAAGAAGAACTAAGGATGTGTTCCTAATATATGGAGAAGGAGATATGGTAATACGTGGGTATTCAGATGCCAGTTTCCAGACAGATAAGGATGACTCCAAATCTCAGTCCGGATATGTATTTACTTTGAATGGAGGCGCAATAAGTTGGAAGAGTTCCAAGCAAGACACTGTAGCGGATTCTACCACGGAAGGGGAATATATTGCAGCTTCGGAAGCAGCAAAGGAAGCAGTCTGGATCAAGAAGTTCGTCTCAGAACTTGGTGAGGTTCCAACCATTGATGAAGCAATACCGGTTTATTGCGACAACAATGGAGCTATTACACTAGCAAAGGAACCAAGGTCTCATCAGCGATCCAATCATGTGCTTCGCCGCTATCATCTGATCAGAGAGATTATAAGTAGGAATGATATACAAATTGAGAAAATTCCCACTGAAAGGAATTTAGCGGATCCTTTAACTAAGGCCTTGCCTCAAAGCAAGTTTGAGGGTCATGTTAGAGCCTATGGTATTGGATACCGTAGCGATTGGCATTAGGCCAAGTGGGAGTTTGTTAGTAATATGAGAGAAGTGTCCTAAGGCAATCGCCTTATGATAGTAATCATTTACTTTAATAAAAGAATATTCACTATTTGAGTATACATATTCATGTATTTGATTGAGATCTTAAACTCATTTACTAAATGTCCGCAATACAATTCACAGCATGAGAGAATTTGTGATGAATTCACAACTAGTGATTATCTCTACATGTGCAATTGTGAAGTATTGAAATTGTCCCTAGTCGATGAATTGATAAATATGGACACTGTCAATTCTGTTGAGACTAGCATGGGTTATTCTCTAATCAGCTGATTCTCACTGGCTGGTGACATTGGGATGTCCGGAGATAAACATGGATGCTAGTTAAGGGAACTAGTTCATTGGAGTGACTAGCTGTAAAACTTCATATGGTAATCTACATATAGATATGTCAATGAAAGTTCTTACTGCAGCTTAAGTGCGATGTTCCTTTGACTTGCGGTGTTCAAGTCATCTTGGTCACGGAGACTTATACTTTGACATCTTAAGCAAGCATCTCTAAGGAGGTGTGGACCCAGGATGGTTGGGTATAAGCCGAAATGCCCGAAGATGTTTGAACAACCTACAAAGGATTCACCACTCCTTGCGAGGAGATGTATACCCAAGGCCTATCGTCGGATTGTTACTCGAAGCCTCTGGCCAGAGCACAACATGTTCCGAGTATGAATCCTCTAGGAAACATGAGAGTAATTAGAATCCGTTGGACGAGAAAGACATTACTTGGGCTAGGTGTGACGTAGTCAGCCTAGTGGGGACTGACACACATAGACCGTGTCCTGAACCAAGTGGGTATAAGATGGTGAAGGGAATGGGGCACAACTCATTATAGCTGCTGAAGGGTTTCAGGATTATTTCTGAGGTCAACCGTTGATCTTTCGATTAATTGGGGATCATGATGTACTACTAGGTGCCACTCATAATCGTTCTATAATTGGTTAATTATAGACGACCAACATAAATCGAAAGCCTATTTAGTCACACGCACTACGAGTAATCCGAGGGATTTAAAACGAGTTGAAAATTGGATTTTCTGATCAAGAGAAATAAGTCGAATCTGAATTTATCAGAGGCGCATCGGAAGCTTAAAATGGCTAAGTCTTTTGAAGGCTTATTGGACGAATTAAATGAGTTTAATTCGCAAGGAGACGACTTGGTTTGGCCGACCAAAGAGGGTCCCCACCCTCTTTGGTTTGGCCGGCCACAATGAGGAGGGAAACCAAATTATTTGGTTTAAATTATAAAATAAATCAAACGCGATTTGTTTTATAAAATTATGGATAAAGAAATTTATATAAAGAGATTTATTTTCATGGAAAATAAAATAAACCTTAGATTGATTTATTTTATTTTATAAAATCAATTAGGAATTGATTTTTCCATGATAAGAAAAATTTATATAATAAATTTCTTGTGAAAATTTATTCCATAATAAAAGGGGAGATGTGTTTGTTTTTATTATAAACTTAGTTATAATAAAACTTGGCATAACGGAATAATTCATAGGAAAATTTATAAGATAAATTTCTTATGAAAATTTATTCCGTTAGAAGGGAGAATTGGCGATGGAGAGGCTACTATATAAAGGAACCAAGGCAAGGCTTGAATTCCGATCAAGAGATTAAGAAGCAAGCCCTCTCTCTCTCCTTCTCTCCCTCTACCTCCTCTAGGGCCGGCGCCCTCTACCTCCTCTAGGACCGGCGCCCTCTCCCTCCTCTAGGGCCGGCGCCCCTTCTAGTTGCCGTGAGCCACATCCACCAAGAAGGTGCCGAAGAAGAAGAAGAAGCGGGTCGCAACTCCTTCCTTCCCCGGAATCTTGATTCCGTTACTTGGTGGTTTGTTTCCATCTCTCTCTTGATATTCTTGTCGTGCCTTTGGAGAATCTAGTAGTTCTTGTCGGCACGAAACTCGTGGCTTTGCGAAGTCATCCTGAAGAGAACTCGGCGTGGACGTGAATAGAGGCGGAGCTTCCAAGGGACGCTACGGTTGGATCTCGTCCCTTTCTACGAGTTACGCGAGGTATTAAGTAAATTAGTTTACTTTCTGCAAAAATTTTAAATGTATGATCATGTCTCCACAACTTAAGGTTGCATGCTAGATACGTGGTTAAAATAATTTAAGAAATTATTTATGCTAAACCTTCCGCTGCACGTAATTAAATTTTAAAATTACGAACCCGTATCCATGTCAACATGCACCCGGTCCCAACAAGGGTCTTAATTTCCAGCCCATTAGCCCCTTTGTAACCCCTTGTTTAAATACAATTTAATCCCTAATTTATGTCCAAGTCTTCGGAACCCCGGAATCTATCTGGTAACTCTCTGAAAATTTTCCGGAACCTAATCAAACGTGTCGGATTTAACATCCTCCCCCACTAATAAAAATTTGGTCCCCAAATTTCGTTTATCACCCACAACAGGTACTAACAACATATAGCTAGTAATATGCTGAACGAAATCTAACCATACATACTAACCCCTATATCGTGTAACTACTATACGGAAACTAACCATAAGTTTCCGAGTAGGGTAACGTCCTACTGAAACCAGTGGTCTCCCGTGACCATTGGTTAATAACCAACATCTCTCCAACCAGTGGGGCCATCCTAGACTCCATCTATAAGTATCCGTAATAAGCATAAAACGATACTGATTCCGATTATCTCTATTTTAATTGACAAGTAAATAAATGAACATCATACCGCGAAAAGTCGCTCCTTGGGTCTGCGGTGCCTCCTCTCTGGTGGTAGCATACGCTCGTCCCGTCTCCGGCGGTGGGGGTGGTACTGCCGGGTACTGCTGTGGCTGTGGCACCGCTAGGTACTGCTGCGACTGTGGCTGTGGCTGATACTACAGCGGAGACTGCGGCTGATACGGTGGATAATCCTGATGTGAAGGAATACACTGCTGCTGAGATCCTAATGCTGAACTCGGCGATACAGCCGAGGTGTAGCAAGCCTCATATCCTGGCATACAGTAGACAGGTGCTGGAGGGGCGGATTACGGCTGACGGAAAAAAGATTGTGTCCTATACCCTCCCCTATAAGATCCTGACTGACTCATCTGCTCGCTCTGCCCAGTAGCTCTCGTACCCTCATGCTGTGCTTTCAGCGCACAATCTCGCCTAATATGCCCTGGTAGCTTACAATAGTAGCAAACAGAATGCTCAAGTGGGCAATCCACCCTAATATGCTCCCGAGAACCACACTGTACACAGTATGATCCATCAGTAGATCTCTCCTGATTCTGCTGAGGAGATCGAAAGGATCCCGCCGAAGAACGACCTGACTTCTGGGGCCTGGACGATGCCTCAGAGGTGCCCTGAGCGAACTGACCCTGGCTGCCGCGCTTCTGTCCAGTAGTCTGCGGCTGCTGAGTCTGAGCTGAGTCCGATACAGTCTGCTTCCCTTTCTCCTTACCCCCAAACAGTCTGTGCTGAGTCATCTCAATAATGAGCGCTCGCTCTAATGCCTCTCGATAGGAGGTCGGGACAAATCCTGACATACGAGTCTGAATGTATGCCGCTAAACCCTGATGAAACTGAGTCATCCTCTCCATGTCGTTTGCAACCAAGTGAGGGCAATACTCTGATAGGCGGGTAAACTCCGCCTCATACTCCAGTACTGATAAGTCTCCCTGCTTGAGAAACATGAAATCCTGTCGTCTAGCCATGCGGAACGCTACTGGAAGGTATCTCGCCTCAAATGCCTCCCGGAATGTGTCCCAGGTGACATACTCCTCGCCAATAACGGTCTGCTGCGTAGTCCACCAGGCATACGCCTGATCTCGCAGATGATAAATAGCCAACTCAGCCTTCTCCCATTCTGAACACGTCAGATAACAAAAAGTACTCTCAAGTGTCCTGATCCACTCTCGGGCCGCAGCTGGATCCGGTCCTCCCTGGAATAAAGTGAATCGGCCCTTTACGGACGCCGCCAACATCGGAATCCGGGCTCGATCTCTAACGCCATCGGTAAGAGCAAGTGCTGCAGGGGGCACGGTGGAACATCCCGGTACCTAACTAGGCACAAACGACCCAAAGGTCTGAAACTCCTTGAACTAGGGTAAGTCGATCATATATTGATCGAGTCAACTACGGTAGCCAACCCTAGCTCTCGCTTAGCTGATAATAGCTAAAACACGTACTATAAATAGTACGGTCTAGAACAACCAAAATCCTTATCCTCAATAGGTTGTCGACATATTCAACCTTAGTTGTCCGTTTCAACAATCGAGGCTACTAGAGAATAACATTCTCTGCTCCAAGATCTCATCCGCTATATGTTGACTAGTCACTCCTATGAACGATCACAAATAAGATAGATTGACAACATGTCAATCCAACTAAACCAAGTCTACATATCTCTATCCATCTAGTATGAATATAAGATCCCACCAAGTTGGGATAGTCTAACCAATCAAAAATCTAATACTGAGTACTAACGCTAGGATAGTATTGGAAAGATATACTTTTTGCCGCCTGGAGATGTCCCGTCGCTGCCAAGTCCCAAATTGTCGTCGTATCACAACCATGACCTTAAAGATCCGTAATGTACTCGGATGAATAACATCAGACCCGAGCTCCGACACCCACCAGTTCAGTGTCAGATTTAAATTCTGAAAAATTCACGAATCGATGGTATCCCGCATCCTGGGCTTGATACCAAAAAAATACCAAAAATAAATTGGTATCAGATAAACCCCAAAAATCCCGTAAAACACGTAGGCATCGAAACCTACGCTCTGATACCAAAAATAAATTGTCACGCCCCGAGACCCAGGAGCCGCTGATCCAATAGAAAATTGGACAACACCTCCCCTGTCCGGCGAACAATTTACACCTGTATACAATACATAAGGCACAACCACGCAGTTTAAAGGGCCTCAGGCCCCTAATCCACACATATATAACTGCCTATATGACTATAATGTCGTAAAACCAAAATCCGAACTCACCTGAGCTGCCAGGGGGCAGGAACAAAACCAAAACCAAACGAAGTCCAACATAGGACTCAAAAGTACAATACTATCGAATAAAACATGATTACATGTTTGAAACATGGCAACGGAAGCAAAGTATATAACATAGGGTCCATAACCGTAAATCAAACACAAACTAAAACAAAGCAAAGCTCCGCTCGAGCTGGGGACTGGCGGCTAGGGCTCTCCTGGCTGGCATCAACCTAAAATAAAAATATATGGCAACGGGGTGAGTCCATAACTCAGCGAATACCCAACAGATATGCATAGAAAGTTATACCAACAATAAGAGTTCAGCTAATACAGTCTCATATCAACAGTAGGGAAAGACTAGTACTGAACATACTGAGGTTGATACATACCTGAATCCATCTAACCTGTAAAGAGGGTAGGAAATACCAGTGGAATACCAATAGACATATAATCTCAGATAACAGTCTCCAGAATATGCATGTCAAACAAGTGCAGAAATCAAGTGCAGCAAACAATGCACGATGCAAAGTATGCACATGGTGCAATGACATGTGTCACCCCTAGTCCCAGTCAGGATCATCGTCCACGACGTCCGCGTGGGTAGAGCTGTGACAACCTGTACGCACCCTGCCATCACTGCTCCTGAGTGACCGGGTGGACAAGATGCTGGCGGAGGTCACTCTCCTACCCCAAGCAATGGGGGAGTCTAGCTCTCATCTCCTCGTGGCTCAGTACGAGAAGGGATCCCTGGCTGCTACCACGCCCGGACCCACCCTCCAAATAGTGGCCGAACGGAGCAATACAGGGCAAATGCACACATCCTACGGTATCCACTAACCCATGAGTGGTCGTGTGTGCATATCCTCATGTACCGGAAGACGATAGGCTCAACCACAAGGGAGTCGCTGATCGCCGGCATGCAACAGTGCAGAGATGGTGTATGATAGATACACATACCTCCCTCACCCAGTCCTCAGTATACTAAGTCTCAGTCCGAATCCTATAACAGGAAATACAGATAACCTACAAGGTATACTGGCCGGAAACTCCTAATCCCTCGATGTCAAATGTAAGAGATACATCCTGATATCTAAGCATACATATAGATATGACAATACCTGAGACTGTATGGAACTAACAGCATAATAACTCAGGGATAGACAACAAGTATCCAAAACAAGCATACTAAGCAAGGATAGCGTATAAACTTACTGCTATCTATAACAGTCTATGCATAACAATATGACAATATCAACAAGATAAGTCAAGGGGTACCCGCCTCCAAAAAAGAAGTCCGTATCAAAAGGAGAGAACCACCCGCCAATATCAGCAATAAAAATCCAAATCAAGTCCCTGTATCAAGGACAGATTTAATTAGCTATTACAAGAATAGTAACTAGCTAATTAATTCCTAATCCATTCTAGGGTTACCCTAATCCGTCCGTTTCCATTTAATTAATCATAATAAAATGGTTAAGCCTTAATTTTTCCAAATTATTCATATTAGATTCCAATTAGGTTTTGGAATCTGAATTATCCGTTCCGATTGGTAGGTTTAATCTCAAATTAAACCCAGTGATATCTCCCGAATACTCATCCCACCTAGCTAAGACTTGAGTTACTACAGCCTAGGGATAATTGCAAAACAAATTGTGAAATATGGTTCATCCCAATCCAAGCTCACGACATGCATCATAGGTGCAGAAAACCAAATCTAAACAAGGAGAGATTACCTTAAGAAACTCACGGTAGGGGTCTTCCACAGCTTCACAACAACCACACAATACGTTGAGGCAAGGAGCAAGCAATGAAACCCAATCCAATTATCGAATTGGTCCTGCCCCTACACACAAGACTCAGTGTCCAGCTTGACTCCTCGGCTCTACTCCTTCAGCTTTGCGGCAGGAACATAGGAACTCAGCGGATGGAAATCAAAGAAGCTACTCCTGTCAATTGAGATAGCCACAACAAAACTCACCTCTGCGATAGACAGCCGACTAGTTTTCCTTGGCCAATGGGGTGCCCAAAACTCGCTCGATGCCGGTGCTTGGGAGCTGTCAAAGAGGAACCAACAACTCCGGAGCAATCATAGAAACGTCGACCTGGACTCCCTCTCGTCTGATCTGTTGGGACCAGGTGCATGTCGACAAGGATACGGGTTTTTTTTTTTTACGTGCGGGAATTGCATATATTTCCATTATTTCCACGTATCTGAGCTCTTATGATGTTGACAAATCATAGATTACTTTGCGGAAGTACTATTTCTGTACTCGTCTCGAGTAAGGGACGGCCACGTAGGTGGAGTTCGGCGTCCGGCTAGGGCCAACGCCGAAGGAAATGAAAGGGAGTGGCGTCGGCTTGGGCTTCGATTAGGGCAGATGAGGAGAAGAAAAGCAAGAGTTGGCCGAAGGAAAACCGGGGCCAGGAGGAAGAGGGAGGCCGATGGGTCGGCGGCTTCGGATCGGCAGGGAAGAGAAGGCAAAGGGGCGATGGTGTGCGGCGGAAACAAAGCCCCTAAATCGATTGGTCTTTTTTTATAGTTTAGTCCATCCCATTTCCTTCTAATCACAAAACCACCCCTAGGGTCTTAATTTCCAGCCCATTAGCCCCTTTGTAACCCCTTGTTTAAATTCATTTAATCCCTAATTTATGTGCAGTCTTCGGAACCTCCCGGAATCTGATCTGGTACTCGTCCGAAGAGTTTTCCGGGAACCTAATGGCAAACGTGTCGGCATTTAACACCCTACCCCCTGCAAAGTGAACTTTACTGCTCAAACTGGAGAACTATGATTAGGGATCTTTAGATTTTTTTGCGATTTGGCTCGACTGCATTCCAGTAAGATATTGCAATCAGTTCCAAACGGTCACAAGATAAAGAATGATACTTGGCGAAGAAACCCAGAGCGAAGAGGGGAGGCGATGGTGGGGCTCTTCAGATCGGCTAGGGAAGAACAATAAGCGATTGTATGCGGCGGAAACAAAGCCCGAATCGGCATTTTTATGGTCATTTTTTATAGTTTGGTCCCATCCCATTATCCTATCTAATCACAAAACCACCCCTAGTCTTAATTTCCAGCCCATTAGCCCCTTTGTAACCCCTTGTTTAAATACAATTTAATCCCTAATTTATGTCCAAGTCTTCGGAACCCCGGAATCTATCTGGTAACTCTCCGAAAATTTTCGGAACCTAATCAAACGTGTCGGATTTAACACCTACCCCCTCAAAAGTACTCCAATTTCTCTCACAACTGGAAGAACTTATAGTTAAAGGAAGGATTCATTTAGCCATTTTTTGCAATTTAGGTACACTATTTCCAAAAAGATATCACCATCCAACTAAATAAAAACAAATCAAACAATAACAATAATCAAAATCAAGAAACAAACAATAAAAAATAAAAATTATAAACTAAAGTAAGCAATTATTACTTAGTTCTCAGTTCTTACCCAAATCATATTTCTCATCATTTTTTGCGTATCCCACCATAGCCAATGGTCTTCCTGTTAGTAGGAGCCCTAGAGTCAATTATGTGATGATTGACTAGGGACTTTTTGTATCATATACTATCATCAATAAAGACATGTTTGGTTATTATACTTACTTTATACTTGTGCCAAATAACTAAGTATAATAATATCCTTCGGTAGTAGGTTCTTATCTACATCATATCGATTGGTTGAATCGATAGTGAGAATGGAGAGAACACTACACTAAATCATTCCTAGTCAAGCATTAATATTCAAGGACAATATTAATGCATGGAGACTAGCATGTAGGTCAATTGATGACTTGAGCTCATAAGTCATAGATATGTGATATTATGTTGACACATGTGTATACATTAGAGAATGTGTACTGAATTGACCCGTCATGAGAAAGTTTCATATATTGTCATATGAGTGTCATAAACTTTCTCATGTGATTATTAGTATGAATAGTCCATAGACCTGAAGTCACTACGGTTCCCTACATGAGGAATTATGTACTTTGGTATCGTCAAACGTCACCCGTAACAAGGTGAACTATAAAGGCGATCACTGGGTATATAATGAATTATGTGGAGGGATGTGAGTGATGTAGATGGGATCTATCCCTCCCATATGACGGGAGTGATATCTGTGGCCTCTTGATCCAGTAGGACTGCTAAAACGCATGATCATGCTCAAAAGAGTCAATATGAGATATTGAGCTCATTTGTTTAAGTGAGTCTACTTGGGGATCAAGAAACACAATGATTGATTAAGGATGACACAGTCTATGCCTCATTGGTCAATCTAGATATCAAGGATAGAAGGACAAGGTCATACATTATCCTAGTCACGGAGGTTAAATCGGATCTCGACTTTCTTGTTACTTGGGTAGCAATGATGCATTGCTAGATGCCGCTCATTGCTTATGTGTCTAAAGCGGTTTAGACACATTACCAACGTTACAAGAACCTATTGGGTCACACACTAAGGACACGATGCTTCGGAGATTAATTGATCTTAGTTTTACTAAGATTTGATCCGAATTGGATTGATTGAGTTAGACTCAAGTGAATCCAATTGGATTATGGGATTGAGGTCTAATTTGAGTTAGACTCATTTAGATTAGACTCAACCACATTTGGATGAGATATTAATTAATTAAAATGTTTAATAAATTAATAATAGAGGAGGATGAAAAGATTCTCTTCATTGAATGGAGAGAAGTTGAAGAGCCACATGAGAAGATGTGCTCTTTATTGGCTTTAATGAAGGAAAGCTAATGGACAAAATGTTGGTGCCGGAAGCACCATATCGAACCTTGTTTTGATATTGGCAAAGGGTTCAAAGTTAAGTACTATTTGTGATCTAATAAAGTTACTCAAGTGTGCAGGAAAGTCCTAGTTAATCTAGGCAATAAGTCCTGGTCGTGGACTGGGCACTAAGACCTGGCCGAGGGCTGGGCACCGAAGACCTGGTTCGAGGAATTGGGCACTAAGTCCTGGCCGAGGGCTGGACACCTAAGACCTGACCAAGGGTTGGGCTCCGAAGACCTGGTTCGAGAAATTGGGCACGAAGTCCTGGCAAGGGGCTGGGCACCGAAGACCTGCTCGGAAGGTGGGCACGAAGTCCTGGTCGAGGACTGGGCACGAAGACCTGGTTAGGTGAATCGGGCAAAAGTCCAACCGGAGGAGCCAGTTGGCAAAAGGTAAACTCTCCTGAGAGGAGTAGGTGAGGACGCGTTCCCCGTCGAGGGAACAGTAGGCGTCGGTTCGACCTAGGGTTCCATTTGGGAGACCTGAAGTCAGAACCAAGACAGCTACGGCTGTAAAGATGGACTAATATTCTTGCCTTCTTTGTTTTGAAACTAACCTTGGATGCAGGGACCGAAGGAGTGTGTTTCTGCAGCTCAAAACGCCCCAAAGGAGAGGGGCATGCAGCTGGGCTAGGCGCCCGGGAGGTCCCGGGCACCCAAGGTCAAAGCCAAACAAGCAGAAAGAAAGAATCGCTTCGAAACAACACTGGGCTAGGCGCCTAGGAGGTCCCAGACCCCAAGGTCAAAGCCAAAGAGGAGTCGAAGCAAAATCAGCCACGAAGCCAGCGGACCAAGTCAAGCTGGGCGCCCGAGAGGTCCCGGGCGCCCCAGTTAGCTCCAAAGGCCGATTCAAAGGGGATAAGTGCTGATCGAGCTGCGGATGAAGTTTCTCCGATATGAAGGTACGTGTCAGGCACCCCCAGCGAATCAGGCACCCCCAGGAGCACTATAAAAGGGGCTCGACCCCTAGGCTTCAAGAACACAACTTTCCAACGCCTCTAAGCTTTTCGTTCAAGCACTCTGCTCCGGCAAACTCTGATCTCGAGACTCCAGCGCCGATGACGACCCTCTGCTCCGAAGTACGATCCTCACCGGGCGTCGGTAACGAAAAGTGTATTCATTTACTTACTGCACTATTATTGTATTAAATCTGTAAACCTTTGCGCGAATATAAAATTGCCCGCAGTAAACAGTCAAGGACCGTGGGCCTTGGAGTAGGAGCTGACCGCGACTCCGAACCAAGTAAAAATACTTGTGTTCCTTGTGTGTTTGTTTTTAATTCCACTGTGTATTTTCTCTTAGTCTTATCCGAAAAGATTTTCACGATATTCACCCCCCTCTATCATGTTTCTCGATCCAACACAAAAATCTCTTCATATTCATGGGATGAGTATAAAAGAGTTTTGTCATTTGGATGAAGTTAAGTCTTTTTCCTTCCCCTCTTCCTCCTCTTCTCTCTCTTTGGCCGAAACCCTATTTTGGGGTTCTTGGTGTCTCTGCGAACTACCTCAAGTTGCTAGCGCAACTAAGGTAGTTCTTCTCCAGAGTTGAGAGATTGTGTTCGTGTGGATACGCATAGAGGCACGGATGCTTGAACATGCAAGAGATCCGGCGTACCTTGACGAGCGAGATAAACGAAAGACACGCATCAAAGGTATATCTATAAGATAAGTAGCTGTAGATCGATTTTGTACGAGTTTTCTTTCGCATGGATCGCTCGAGGGATCTTGTTTCCGCTGCGTTTTTTTTGTTTATGTTGCCGGGAGATCCCTACACTTCCAAATCCTCCTACTTTACTGATATATTTCAATGACTATACATTTACTACCTCACTTTAGTTATCAATATCATCAAGAAAGAATACTTCAACACAAGTAAAAAATCCATTCGTGATCACTTCGTCAGTTCCTATGCTCCTATCATTGAAGGAGTAATAAGAATTCAAGAGTTAGGCCGCCAAATGTAGTGGACTATCAAGCCGATTATAACTTTTCTCATCAATAATATCAATAACTGGACGATAGTGAAACTCTTGATTTTTTTGAATGCCACTTTAATCTCCTCTCTCGCTCTAATTAATTCTCCATAGACATAACCCCATAGATGACTTCTTATCCCCATCAATAAGACGAAGCAACTTAAAAAAAGGGGCAAACACCTTCAAGCAAAAACATACCCCATTCCAAAAAGAGACACTCATAGTGGTCTTATATTCCACCTTCCCCTTTGCAGTCTTTGAATGTTGGCATGTATTCCATTCTTCACCAGCAACCATAGCTCTTAGTTCACTTTTCTTCTCCATCAAGCATTGCAAAGTTAGAAAAGTGATTGCAAATCATGTTACTCCCTGACTCACTATGTCCCTTTTTTAGTAAACTTTCTCATCATTGACAATGTCTTGTGATGTGCATAAATAAAAATTGTCGAGCTCTTTGCCTTCTCAATCACCCCTTTGAACTTAGGTTGGTTCCCAATTTCTTGAAGCATAAGATTCATAGTGTGAGTTTCACATGAAGTCCAAAATATATGTGGCCTCTTCTCCTTCAACAAATATTTTGCTGCCATATTATTTGAAGCATTGTTCATTACCACTTAAATTACACTTTGGGGCCTAACTTCTTTAATGCATTTGTCCACATATTTAATATATAATTCCTGGTGTATGCTTCATCCGATGCTTCCCTAGAAGAAAGGAAAGTTGTGTCATCTTTATAATTGACACACAAATTCATGATACTTCTTCTTTTCTGGTCTATCCAAGCATCGGTCAAAATTGAGCAACCAATTAAAGCTCATTCTTCTTCTTGCTTCTTTAATAGATTTTTTGTTCTATCTACCTGTTCCTTCGATAAGGACTCCCTTAATAGGTATTGAGTTGGAGGATGATAACCTAGGACAAATTGACCAACCGCTTCAGCAAACCTCTTGAAGCTATCATTGTCAATGGCATGAAAAGGAATACCGGACTTGTACACCCATCGAACTAAATATTGGTGCACACTGTGTGTTCTTTGCTTTCAAAGTGCATCAATGATATTTTGTTGTTATTTTTTCTTCTTACTTCCACTCAATGAAGATTTGAATCAATGATGGATGTAAATTGGTCCATAGGGCCAAGAGCAAGCGGCTTTCTTCTTGTCCCTTAACTCCCTTCATCTTCCTCATTTTCTTCAAGAACAACTTCTTCTCTCACCTCTATTTCATTAATATTCTTTTGTTTCTTTTTTGTTCTTGCTTCTTCAATGACATTCTTACACTTCACTTTATCATCATCTGAAGACTTCTCATATGAGGCAACATTTCCCTTAATATTGGCAACATGTTGTTTGATCATATAAATCCCACCACTAGTAATTTTTCCACACAACTTACATTTCAACTTATCAAAATTTTTTGGATCCACCAAGTTCATAAATTCCCATCCAACTATTTGTTGGTGCTGGAAGCACCATATCGAACCTTGTTTTGATATTGGCAAAGGGTTCAAAGTTAAGTATTATTGGTGATATAATGTGTTTCATTAAGTGTGCAAGAAAGTTCTAGTTGAGCTAGGCACGAAGTCTTGACCTGCAGGGTTAAGCACGAAGTCCTGGTCGAAGACTGGGTACGAAGTCATGGCCGAGGGCTGGGCACCGAAGACCTGACCGAGGATTGGGCACAAAGACCTGGTTCGAGGAATTGGGCAAGAAGACTTGGTCGGGGACTGGGCACCAAAGACCTGATCCTGAAGATCAGGCAGGAGACTTAGCCGAGCGAGGTCTGCGGGCAAAAGTAGAGACGGGTCGAGGTATGTACTCCTCGAGATCTGGGAGTTTCGGAGACCAAGCAAAAGTCCAACCGGAGGAGCCGGTTGGCAAAGGTAACTTCTCTATAGTGGAGTAGGTGAGGACGTGCCCCTCGAAAGAGGGAACAGTAGGCGTCGGTTCGACCTAGGATTTCATTTTGAAATTCAAAGTTAGAACCAAGACAACTCTTGCTATTATTTCATGCATATTTATTATATTATTATGTTCATGGATTAACCCTAGATGCAGGCTAAAGGAAGTGGGTTACTGCGATACCAAGCGCCTGAAAGGGTTTAGGCGCCCAAGAACCCAGGTGCCTGAATAGTATCAGGCGCCCTAGAAGGGGTTCTTCCAGTGGCTGTGGCACGTCAGCTCCCCAGCCTATTAGCTCACAAGCGCCTCAGTTGTCCTAGGCACCCAAGAATGGTGATAAACGGTGGCCAAATTTGCGGATAAGGATGCGGCCAAAACGGGTGACGTGGTAGGCACCCAACAACCATCAGGCGCTCGAGAAACTACTATAAAAGGGCTTCACCCCTTTGCTTCCAAACAACAACTCAAGCACTCAAACACGCTACGACAAGCTTCCGTGCTCAAGCTTTCTACGCTGACAACGTTCAAGATCGACGACACGCCACTTCAACAAGCTCAGCATTTCTTCTTAAGTGTCATCGATATAAAAGCTTTAATTTCTATTATGTACTTAAGTTTATATATTTGTAATGCATTTTTTGATTTATAGAATTGCCCAACGTAAACGGTCAAGGACTGTGGGCCTTGGAGTAGGAGTCGTTACAGACTTCGAACCAAGTAAAAAGATAAGGTGTTAGCCGTGCTTTATTTATTTCCACTGCATCTTAATTCTGATTATCTGAAAAATTAAGTTGTCAATATTCACTCCCCCTCTATCGATTACAACGATCCCACACGTGGTATCAGAGCGGGTGACTCAATCTTGGTGAAACCACCAATTGAGTATTTTTTTGGATTTCATAATTATTTTCTGTTAGAAAAGGTATTATTACCTTTTTCTGATATTTTGTTAATTATTCTTTTTCGTTCATAAGATTTTATCATTTCTCGAAGTTGGTGCAACACCACTCGATATTTACTTTTCATTTCTTCTCCCACACTACTAATCCAAGACCAAGTTTTGGTATATTCATTATTGTTTTTTCTTGTGTGTGAGGTTTATATTGAATGGCAAATCAAGAATGGAACTGTGCTCATCCACCTCTATTCTCTGGCGAGAATTTCAGAACATGGAAGGATCTAATGGAATCCCACCTAAAGGCCTATATGGATTTGTGGATGATAATCCAAACCGGGTTAACATTACCAACAGAAGATGGAACAATAATTGCTTGGGATAAACTATGTAACGCCTCTTTATGGAAGTTGTTTCAACTTCCACTTAGTATATAAAGGATAGAAAGAAGAGGAAACCAAAGGTTTTCTCATTCTCCTTCTCCCTCTCACCGAAATAAGAAAAGAGAAACTAGGGTTTCTCTCCTAGTGCCAAAGGGTGGGTGGATCATGCGAGGGAAGTAGACGAGGAGTACCATGCTAGATCCTACGCCGGTGTAGTAAGTTTAGACGCATAAAGAGGTAAGTAGATCACTCACCTGCAGTAAGAGTAGTTCTTATTTGATTTTTAGTCGTCGTAGAACATGATTCTAAGTCTTTTGGTGTTTGTGATCTTAGTATAGCAAGACCAAGGTCTTGATTCACCCCAAAATGAGTTTTGGGAGTTAGGGCATGCAAGGTGCTCGATAAAAGTTCAGAGTAAGACCGAGGTCTTACTAAGTCCTAGAACGAGTTATGGGACTAAGCATTTATGTAAGTATAAGACCAAGGTCTTGATGTGTTTTCAAAACAAGTTTTGGGAACATTACTTTTTTTAAGTGAAAAGAATATGCTAAGTTACGTATTTTAAGTACAAGCATGAGCACAAGTTTAAGTATATTACTTTTATTAAGTGGCATGTACCGGGCCGAGGCCCACAGATCTAAGCGAGCCTAGTAGAGACACTCTAGTAGGGTTCGGAGGCTAGCTACCCGAAACCTATTAGGGATGCGCGCATTGGTATTATGCCGGGCCCATCAGCAGGATGTTTATTTATTTTGAAGTATAAGATGTATAAGAATATAAAAGTTTCAAGTTTTCAAAAGCAAGTATTTGTTTCAAGCATGTTAGGTATTTTTCAATTCAAGCAAGGTTTTCAAATGCAAGCATTTGTTACAAGTGTATTTATGAGCATATTCATGTTAAGCATGATATTTCTAGTTCCATATGTTTTTAAAGCACGCATTCTTTTAATCATGTGCATGATTAATATCGATCGCATGTTTTGTGAGAGTAGGTATCTACTTATTAAGCAATTTGCTTATAGTTTGCATCCTTTTACTGCAGATAAAGGTAAAGAAAGGATGTAAGGCAAGGAGGCTAAAGGAAGGATGATTTGTGTCAGTGGCGGCGGAACCATGGAGTGAGACCTTGGGATGATACTTGCTTAGTGTTAATCTTATCATTTCTGCAAAGATTATAAGTAGTGTTAATTCCGCAAAGCTTATAAGATTGAGATGTTCCATAACTTACTACTTGGGTTGCATGCTAGTTACTACTTGAGTTGCATGCTAGATGGTTTACGATTTAGTCCAAGTATTATGATTGTGAGTTATGATTGTTAGTCCTTTAATCATAGTTAGTAGTGAAATTTTTTTTTCATGAACTCCTGGTATGTTTTTGAAGTCTGGAATTGGAATTCCAGAAGTATCAGTCTACTGCTCAAGGTATCAGTTGATTGCCCTCACTAAAATTGAGGGAACAGAATGATTGGTCGAGTGATTTCCAGTGGAGTCGACTGCACCAGTCGACTGGTAACTCCACCAGTTGACTGGTCCAGGGCCAACTTTCGAACAGAAAGATTGGGGGAGTGATTTGGCCTAGGAGTCGACTGACACCAGTCGACTGCTCAAGGAGTCAGTCGACTGGTCCTGGTTAAGCAGAACGAGATGTGACATCCTTCAAAAGTGAGGAGAGAGGGTTGTTACAGTTTTGGTATCAGAACAAGTTTCCGCCCTTCCGCCACACTCACATCAAGCATCAATCATGCCGCCTACCAAGTAAAAAAGTGCATATGTTTAGTTTTATATACATGTCTTTCTTTCAACATATGCTATTATGATTATGATGATAGTGAGGTAATGCCCTTGTTCTCATTATAATAGTAAGAAAATGACAAGGGGACGTCCCAGGAAGGCCCAAAATGAGGAGCGAGCTCCGAGAGGGCAAGAGACAACAGAGTCAGTACCACCACCAAATCTTTTAGAAGTGGTGGCTCAGTTACAAAGGCGGATAGCAGAACAACAGCAAGTTATTGCCACCATGATGGCTAACCAGGAGGCCGCTCCCATTACCCCGCCGGTGGAGAATGTAGTGGCACCTGTTGTGACCAAAGATCCATCGGTTACATCTGTAGTCCCGGCAAGGGGGGTAAGGAAAGAAACATACCTCATCTAGTGGTAGAAGCTGAAACCAGAGAACTTCTTAGGCACAAGCGAACCCTGGGATGCTCATGTTGGGACCGGGTGCATGTTGACATGGATGCGGGTTCGTAATATCAAAATTAATTACGTGCAGCGGAAGGTTTAGCATAAATAATTTCTCTAAATCATTTAACCACACATCTAAGCATGCAATTTTATCTTGTGTAGACATGATCATATATTTGAAATTTTTGCAAAAACATAAACTAATTTACGTATTACCTCGCGTAACTCGAAGGAAGGGACGAGATCCAACCGTAAGCGTCCCTTAGAAGCTCCGCCTCTATTCGCGTCCACGCCGAGTGTCTTCGGGATGACTTCGCAAAGCCACGAGTTTCGTGTTCTCGAGAACTACTAGATTCTCTGAGAACGCGATAAGAAAAACCAAGAGAGAAGTCGGAAGAATAACCACAAAAGGATGGCCGGAATCAAAATTCCAGCGAAGCAAAAGAAGAGGCTTGCGGCAAAAAGATCCTTGCGGCAAACTCTAATTCCGGCAGCACCTTCTTCTGGTCGAGAGATGGCCGGAGCTTCCTTCTCCGGCAGCAGGTGGTGGTCGGCAGGGAAAGGGCAGGGGCGGCCGGCTGGTGGTCCTTCTTGGGGCTGGTTGGCGCACGGCAAGAAGGGGAGAAGAGAAGGAGAGAAAGAGAGGGAGAGAGCCTATGCCTTCATCTCTTTTGATTATCACCCAAGCCTTGCCTTGGGTCCTTTATATAGTGACCTCTCAACCATCAAGCCTCTCAAATATGGAATAACTTATTCCATCATGCCATGTTTGATTTTATATCATGGTTAAAATCATATTTTAATTCATGATAAAAAATCAATCAAGTCTCTTCTCTCCTATGGAATAAATTTCCTTATCATGGTAAATCAATCCATGATTGATTTTATAAAATAAACCAATCCATGGTTCATTTTAATTTCCATGAAAAATAAACCAAACCTTGGTTTATTATATAAAAATTTATATCATCCATAATTTTATAAAACAAACCACACTTGGTTTATTTTATAAATTGAACCAAAAACTTGGTTCTCTCCCTTTGTTGTGGCCGGCCAAGCAAAGAGGATGGAGGCCCTCTTTGGGCGGCCCATCCAAGCCAAGCCCCAATGAATTAAACTTATTTAATTCATCTATTAAGTCTTTAAAAGACTTAGCCATTTTACGCTTCCGATGCGTCTCTGAAAAATTCAGATTCGACTTATCGTTTGGCTCAACCAAACTTAATCTCTCTTGATTGGAAAATCCAATTTTTAACTCGTTTTAAATCCCTCGGATTACTCGTAGTGCGTGTGACTAAATAGGCTTTCGATTTATGTTGGTTGTCTATAATTAATCAATTATAGAACGATCATGAGTGACACCTAGTAGTACATCATGATCCCCAATTAATCGAAAGATCAACGGTTGACCTCAGAAACAATTCTGAAACCCTTCAGCAGCTATAATGAATCGTGCCCCATTCCCTTCACCATCTTATACCCACTTGGTTCAGGACATGGTCTATGTGTGTCAGTCCCCACTAGGCTGACTACGTCACACCTAGCCCAAGTAACGTTTTCTCGTCCTACGGATTCTAATTACTCTCATGTATTTAAGAGATTCATACTCTGAACATGTCATGCTCTGGCCAGAGGCTTCGAGTAACAATCCGACGATAGGCCTCGGGTATACATCTCCTTGCAAGGAGTGGTGAATCCTTTGTAGGATGTTCAAACATCTTCGGGCACTTTGGCTTATACCCAATCATCCTGGGTCCACATCTCCTTGGAGATGCTTGCTTAAGATGTCAAAGTATAAGTCTCCATGACCAAGATGACTTGAACACCGCAAGTCAAAGGAATATCGCACTTAAGCTGTAGTAAGAACTTCATTGACATATCTATATGTAGACTACCATATGAAGTTTTACAGCCAGTCACTCCAATGAACTAGTTCCCTTAACTAGCATTCATGTTTATCTCCGGACATCTCAATGTCACCAGCCAGTGAGAATCAGCTGATTAGAGAATAACCCATGCTAGTCTCAACAGAATTGATAGTGTCCGTATTTATCAATTCATCGACTAGGGACAATTTCAATATTTCACAATTGCACATGTAGAGATAATCACTAGTTGTGAATTCATCACAAATTCTCTCATGCTGTGAATTGTATTGCGGACATTCAGTAAATGAGTTTAAGATCTCAATCAAATACACAAACATGTATACTCAAATAGTGAATATTCATTTATTAGAATAAATGATTACAATCATAAGGTGATTCCCTTAGGACACTTCTCTCATATCACTAACAAACTCCCAATTGGCCTAATGCCAATCGCTACGGTACCCAATACCACAGGCTCTAACATGACCCTGAAACTTGCTTTGAGCCAAGGCCTTAGTTAAAGGATCCGCTAAATTCCTTTCAGTGGGAATTTTCTCAATTTGTATATCATTCCTACTTATAATCTCTCTGATCAGATGATAGCGGTGAAGCATATGTTTGGATCGCTGATGAGACCTTGGTTCCTTTGCTTGTGCAATAGCTCCATTGTTGTCGCAGTAAACCAGTATTGCTTCATCATTGGTTGGAACCCCATCAAGTTCTGAGACAAACTTTTTGATCCAGACTGCTTCCTTTGCTGCTTCCAAAGCTGCAATATATTCCGCTTCCGTGGTAGAATCCGCTACGGTGTCTTGCTTGGAACTCTTTCAACTTATTGCGCCTCCATTCAAAATAAATACGTATCCGGACTGAGATTTGGGGTCATCCTTATTTGTCTGGAAACTGGCATCTGTATACCCACGTATTACCATATCACCTTCTCCATATATTAGGAACACATCTTTAGTGTTTCTTAAGTACTTGAGGATTGTCTTGACAGCCGCCCAATGATCCATTCCTGGATCAGACTGGTATCTGCTTGTGACGCTCAGAGCATACGATACATCGGGCCTAGTACATAACATAACATAACATACATGATAGATCCTATCGCGGATACATAAGGAATCTTATTCATGCAAATCCTCTCGTCTTCTGTGCGCGGACACATAGACTTCGAAAGGTTGATCCCATGCTTGATGGGAAGGTAACCTTTCTTGGATTCCGACATACTAAACCTTTCTAGCACTCGGTCTATATATGTAGACTACGAAAGACCAAGCAACCGTTTTGATCTATCTCTATAGATTCTAATCCCAAGGATATAGGTTGCTTCTCCTAGGTCTTTCATGGAGAAAGTTTTGGACAACTAAATTTTAACTGACTATAAGATTGATATACCGTTTCCTATAAGTAATATGTCATCGACATATAACACTAGGAATACGACTGCACTCCCACTAACCTTCTTGTACACACAAGGTTCGTCAGGATTTTGTGAGAAATCAAACTCTTTGATTGTCTCATCAAAACGGATGTTCCAGCTCCTGGATGCTTGCTTTAGTCCATATATGGATCGTCGAAGCTTGCATACTTTGGTTTTATTAACCGATGTGAAACCTTCAGGTTGTATCATGTATACATCCTCAAGCAGGTTTCCATTAAGGAAAGATGTTTTCACATCCATTTGCCATATCTCATAATCATAATGAGCTGCTATGGCCAGGAGCATCCGAATGGATTTAAGCATAGCTACTGGCGAATAGGTTTTGTCATAATCAATTCCTTGTTTCTGACGATATCCTTTTGCCACTAATCTAGCCTTAAAGGTAACAACATTACCTTCCATGTCAGTTTTCTTATTGAAAACCCACTTGCACCCTATGGGCTTAATCCCTTCAGGTGGGTTAACCAAGTCCCATACTTGATTTTTGTACATGGAATCCATTTCCGACTTCATGGCTTCAAGCCATTTATCCCTTTCTGAATTTTTCAGAACATCTTCATAACTGATAGGTTCGTCATCGTTAATGAGTAACACGTCGTTCGATTCACTTATGAGAAATCTGTATCTCTCTGGAATATTGCGTGTCCTATCAGACCTATGAAGAAGTGGTGTTGTTTTAGGTTCAACTGATAGCTCATCATTATGAGTTATTGGTTGTGGGTCTAGACTGTTGGTGCAGGAAGCACCAGATCGAACCTTGTTTTGATATTGGCAAAGGATTCAAAGTTAAGGGTTATTTGTTGTCTAACAATGCTGCTTGAGAGTGCAGGAAACAAAGTGCTAGCGAAGGGCTGCTAGGCACCTGACGATGGGCTATCAGAAAACCAAGTCCTGGCGAAGGGTTGCTGGGCGAAAACCAAGTCCTGGCGAAGGGCTGCTAGGCGAAAACCAAGTCCTGGCGAAGGGCTGCTAGGCGAAAACCAAGTCCTGGCGAAGGGCTGCTAGGCGAAAACCAAGTCCTGGCGAAGGGCTGTTGGGCGAAACTCAAGACCTGGCGAAGGGCTGCTGGGCAAAAACCAAGTCCTGGCGAAGGGCTGCTGGGCGAAACTCAAGTCCTGGCGAAGGGCTGCTGGGCGAAACTCAAGACCTGGCGAAGGGCTGCTGGGCAAAAGTCCAACTGGAGGATCCGGTTGGCACCAGGTAAATTCTCCCGAGAGGAGTAGGTGAGGACGCGTTCCCCTTGAGGGAACATTAGGCGTCGGTTCGACCTAGGGCTCCATTTTGGAGACCAAAGTCAGAACCAAGACAGCTAAGGCTGTATAACCTATTATTTTATTGTTTTATTGTGTTTTGGACTAACCCTGGATGCAGGACCTAAGGAACGAGTGTCTGCAGCTCAGAATGCCTCAAAGGAATGAGGCAACCGCTGACCAGGGCGCCCGGAGTGTCCCGGGCGCCCCCATGGTGAACACAAAACACAACAAGACAAGAAAGACTTCGACAGTACATACCCAGGGCGCCCCCGCTGTCTCGGGCGCCCCCATAGCGAACCAACTCAGCCGCGTCTGCGCTACACGCCCAGGGCGCCCCCGCTGTCACGGGCGCCCCCAGCCAGACTTACCGAGGAGAGCTCAGCGCTGCAGATAAGGCTTTGACCGGTCAATGCGGGCGCCCCGAGTCATCCGGGCGCCCCGGTCAAACCGGATCCCGAGGATAAGGGGATCAGACGGTGACCGAGTAACAACCGGATCTGCTGCCACGTGGGGGGGCGCCCCCGTCGACCAGGGCGCCCCCAGGCCCTATATAAAGGGCCCTCGACCTCCTTCTTCACAGCATCAATCATTGCGACACTTCTGCGCTCTTATGCTTCCGCACACGCTCCAGAAATCTTCCAACTCGAGCTGACGACGTCCCGCGGCTCCGAAACTTCGATCTACACCGGACGTCAGTAACGAAGAGCTGTATTTAAAGTTTACTAAACTGTTCTTGTTATTATCTTTCCTGTAAACTTTTACAAACTTATAGAATTGCCCGCAGAAAACGGTCAACGACCGTGAGCCTTGGAGTAGGAGTCGACCCAGGCTCCGAACCAAGTAAAACGACCGTGTTAGCGTTGTTTTTGCTCTGTTTTATTCCGCTGCGCACTTACTCTTTTTAAATCCGAACGAATTGCGACATTCACCCCCCCTCTCTCGCATTTCTCGATCCAACATAGACTAGGTGTCTCTGTAATGTCTATTGGAGTTTCTTGAACTTCTTCAAGTTCAATGCTACTCCCACTATTTTCTTGTAAAAGAAATTCTTTTTCTAGAAATACAGTATGCCTTGAAACAAACACCTTTTGTTCCAAGGGATGATAGAATTGGTAACCTTTCGTTTCCTTAGGGTATCCAATAAATAGACATTTATTAGACTTAGCATCCAATTTGTCTGATACAGTCCACTTTACATAAGCAGGACAACCCTATATCTTTAGGTGAGATAAATGAGGTTTCTTACTATTCCACGTCTCATATGGAGTAGTAGAGACTACCTTGGTCGGGACTCTGTTTAGTAAGTAAACAGCTGTCTTAAGCGCATAGCCCCAAAAGGATTTTGGAAGAGTTGCATGATTCATCATAGATCTAACCATGTCCATCAAGGTTCGGTTACACCTCTCAGATACACCATTATGCTGTGGTGTATATGGCGGAGTCCATTGAGACAATATCCCATTGTCCCTAAGATAATCTTGAAACTCTTGACTTAAGTATTCACCACCCCGATCGGATCGAAGTATTTTAATACTTTTGCCAAGCTATTTCTCTACTTCACTTCTGAACTCTTTGAATTTTTCAAAAGCTTCAGATTTGTGTTTCATTAAGAACACATACCCGAATCGTGAGTGATCATCGATAAAGGTAATGAAGTAGCTATAGCCTCCTTGTGCAAGAGTTGACATTGGTCCACATACATCAGTATGTATTAGACCAAGCAATTCTCCCACTGGTTTACCTTTTTCGAAAAAGGGTAATTTGGTTATCTTGCCTTTTAAGCATGATTCGCATGTATCAAATGAACCGGGTTCAAATGATTCCAGAATTCCACATCGGTGTAATTTGGTCATTCGTTTCTTACTTACATGGCCAAGACGACAATGCCACATATAGGAGTCTATTTGATTATCTATTCAAGCACGTTTGTTGCTAACTTCGATATTGAAAACGTCACCGGATAAATCTAACGTGTAGATACTATTGCATAAAGTTCCTGTCCCATAAAGAACACCATTTAAAGTTATGTAACAGCAATTGTTACTAAAAGTTAAATAATAACCCTTTTCATTCAAGCATGAAATAGATACAATGTTCTTTATTAATGAAGGAACAAAATAACAATTATCCAATTCTAAGACAAGTCTAGTAGGGAGCTTTAGCAAATATGTTCCGATGGCAACAGCAGCAATCTTTGCTCCATTTCTAACTCGCAAATTCACTTCTCCCTTGACGAGTTTTCTTCTATTCCTTAGCCCCTGTATGTCATTACATATATGTGAGCTACACCCAGTATCAAGTACTCAGGTGTTTGAGGAAATAGAGTGACATTCAATAACGAAGATACCTGAAGAGGATGGGGCATCAGATGCCTTCTTCTTCAAGGACTCAAGATAAACCTTGCAGTTTCTTCGCCAGTGGCCCTCCTTGCCGCAGTGATGGCAAGTGCCTTTTGGTGCCTTTTCAATCTTTTTGGCCTTTTTCTTCCTTCCCTTATTTTGTTCTTTGGGCTTCCTCTTAGAGCCTTTCTTTGAGGAACCAACTAACAGTACCGTCTTCTGATCCTGCTTTACAGAAGACTCTACAGTCTTCAGTAGGTTAAGCAACTCAGGAATGGTAGTCTCCAGTTTGTTCATCCGATAGTTCATCACAAACTGTGAGTAACTCTTGGGAAAACAATGTAGAATTAAGTCAATACTTAGTTCGTGATCCATTGCAAATCCGAGTGTGCCTAGTTGCTCAATGTACCCCAACATCTTCAACATAAACTGTGAAACAGAAGTGCCTTCCTGCATCTTAGAGGTGAAGAGGTGTCTGGAGACCTCAAACCTTTCGGATCTCGGCTGCTCGTCAAACAACTCATGAAGATGGAAGACGATGGTATAAGCATCCATATGCTCATGCTGCTTTTGTAGCTCAGGTACCATAGCGGCCAGCATGATGCAACTCGCAAGTTCAGAATCGACCACATGTTTCTGATAGACCACTAACTGGTCTGGAGTTGCATCTTCAGGAGGATGGTTGGGAAGTTATTCTTCAAGGACATAAGCAAGCTTTTCTGCCTTGAGGACTATCCTCAGGTTTCGAAGCCAGTCCATGAAGTTTGGTCCAGTCAGCTTATTGGTGTCCAAAATGGAACGTAAATTCAGAGAAGACATGATCAGGTGATTATCCTAGAAATACAAATTAAGGTTATGTGATGAGAATGATAAAGAATGCATCAATATACATTAATTAAATCCTATTTATTTTTCGAATTGAATAACCCTTTTTATCAATTCGGAAGATCGTAGGAACATCTCCAAATAGGTTGATATCCAACCATAGATAAGAACAACCATGGCTAGAGTCCATCAAGTTATTCTTAGCTATGAAGGTAGGTAATTATACCGATTACATATTTTACATATGTAACTATCACATTATGCTATCAACTAATTGAATGTTTGCATAAATCATTGGGTTGTTAACTCATTAACAAGTATGCAACAATATACATAGCACCCAACTGCACCTCTCTTTACATCGACCTTGGCTGTGGCACAACAAATCGATGCTCCATGCTTAAGGCTGACCCATTAATCAAGAAATAGTTTTAATATGGTTGGAGCTCATTCAACCGTTTAGTCAGGCTTGGATGTGTCCAACAACCAAAACTAAGGATTGACCTCTGACTCCAACTATATTAATCATAAACTAATTCCATGGTTTGAACATGTTGATGTTCAAGCCGGGCATGGATGTGTCCATCAACCCAAACGAGAAACAAAACTCCGGTTCTAACCATCTTAATGGAAGGTGTTGGCCTTAATATTTTGTAAGGGGTTTTGGGTCTCATCCTTTTCTTTTATGCACATTCATGACATATAATTATGTCATGTTCTAACAATTTCCTTAATGAAGTATGTATGTGACTTAATTTATCAAGTCTCATTAATTGAATTAGGAACCGGATTTCCTAATTCTAATTTCATACTTTATTCAAGGAATTGTTTTGGGAAACAATTTCTAGAATTATCATAATCAATTTCGGAAATAATATGTTTAAGACTTTGATTTCTCTAAATCAAATCTTATTAAATTAAGAGACAGATTCCCTTAATTCAACCACATATTATTTTCATGAAAATCTTATTTAAGGAAATATACTCTATAGGAAACAATTTTCCTAATTAATTTTGGAGACAATAATATGTAAGAGCATCACCTCATAAATCAAATAAGGAAATTATCGTTTGAGAATCACCTCAAAAATCTCCAAGATTTGATCACATATTTTATTTATGGGAAATTAATATCAATAACTTAATTTGGACGGCTCCCCGAGGCTCAATCCAAATTAAACATTTGACAGCTTAAATTCAATTTAGGAAATTTAATTATAACAACTAACTTTAAATTGGACGGCTCCCCGAGGCTCAATCCAAAATAAAGAATTTTGTAAATAATTTAATTTCCAATTATAAATTAAAATGCCAATTAATATTCCCATAATTTATCTAGATTTTCTTGAAAGAAAGTGCCCAAAATTGCGAGCTTTACATAAATGGAAAGTTTACAAAAATAAAAAGTTTTCTGAATAATTGTAAGTTTCTGGTACAAAGAAAATTTACGTTTTTTCCAAAATTGGAAAATTTCCAAAATAGGAAATTTCCAAAATTGGAAAGTTTCCAAAAATGGAAAGTTACCACAATTATCATAAAATTTCAGAAACAGAGATATTTCAAAAGTTTACGAAATTTCATGAGGATTTCCAAACTTTGAAATTCCTAAATCGAAAATTTACCATAATTGGAAAGTTTCCATAATTGAAAATTTTCCAAAATTGAGATCATGATAAAGCTTTCCGCAAAACAATTATATGATTATGTCGAACACAAACCTCGGCTCTGATACCACTGTTGGGACTGGGTGCATGTTGACATGAATGCGGGTTCGTAATTTCAAAATTAATTACGTGCAGCGGAAGGTTTAGCATAAATAATTTCTCTAAATCATTTAACCACACATCTAAGCATGCAATTTTATCTTGTGTAGACATGATCATATATTTGAAATTTTTGCAGAAACATAAACTAATTTATGTATTACCTCGCGTAACTCGAAGGAAGGGACGAGATCCAACCGTAAGCGTCCCTTAGAAGCTCCGCCTCTATTCGCATCCACGCCGAGTGTCTTCGGGATGACTTCGCAAAGCCACGAGTTTTGTGTTCTCGAGAACTACTAGATTCTCCGAGAACGCGACAAGAAAAACTAAGAGAGAAGTCGGAAGACTAACCACAAAAGGATGGCCGGAATCAAAATTCCGGCGAAGCAAAAGAAGAGGCTTGCGGCAAAAAGATCCTTGCGGCAAACTCTAATTCCGGCAGCACCTTCTTCCGGCCAAGAGATGGCCGGAGCTTCCTTCTCCGGTAGCAGGTGGTGGTTGGCAAGGAAAGGGTAGGGGCGGCTGGCTGGTGGTCCTTCTTGGGGCTGGTTGGCGCACGGCAAGAAGGGGAGAAGAGAAGGAGAGAAAGAGAGGGAGAGAGTCTATGCCTTCATCTCTTTTGATTATCACCCAAGCCTTGCCTTGGGTCCTTTATATAGTGACCTCTCAACAATCAAGCCTCTCAAATATGGAATAACTTATTCCATCATGCCAAGTTTGATTTTATATCATGGTTAAAATCATATTTTAATTCATGATAAAAAATCAATCAAGTCTCTTCTCTCCTATGGAATAAATTTCCTTATCATGGTAAATCAATCCATGATTGATTTTATAAAATAATCCAATCCATGGTTCATTTTAATTTCCATGAAAAATAAACCAAACCTTGGTTTATTATATAAAAATTTATATCATCCATAATTTTATAAAACAAACGACACTTGGTTTATTTTATAAATTGAACCAAAAACTTGGTTCTCTCCCTTTGTTGTGGCCGGCTAAGCAAAGAGGATGGAGGCCCTCTTTGGGCGGCCCATCCAAGCTACGCCCCAATGAATTAAACTTATTTAATTCATCTATTAAGTTTTCAAAAGACTTAGCCATTTTAGGCTTCCGATGCGTCTCTGAAAAATTCAGATTCGACTTATCGTTTGGCTCAACCAAACTTAATCTCTCTTGATTGGAAAATCTAATTTTCAACTCGTTTTAAATCCCTCAGATTACTCGTAGTGCGTGTGACTAAATAGGCTTTCGATTTATGTTGGCTGTCTATAATTAATCAATTATAGAACGATCATGAGTGGCACCTAGTAGTACATCATGATCCCCAATTAATCGAAAGATCAACGGTTGACCTCAGAAATAATTCTGAAACCCTTCATCAGCTATAATGAATCGTGCCCCATTCCCTTCACCATCTTATACCCACTTGGTTCAGGACATGGTCTATGTGTGTCAGTCCCCACTAGGCTGACTACGTCACACCTAGCCCAAGTAACGTTTTCTCGTCCTACGGATTCTAATTACTCTCATGTATTTAAGAGATTCATACTCTGAACATGTCATGCTCTGGCCAGAGGCTTCGAGTAACAATCCGACGATAGGCCTCGGGTATACATCTCCTCGCAAGGAGTGGTGAATCCTTTGTAGGCTGTTCAAACATCTTCGGGCACTTCGGCTTATACCCAATCATCCTGTGTCCACACCTCATTGGAGATGCTTGCTTAAGATGTCAAAGTATAAGTCTTTATGACCAAGATGACTTGAACACCGCAAGTCAAAGGAACATCGCACTTAAGCTACAGTAAGAACTTCATTGACATATCTATATGTAGACTACCATATGAAGTTTTACAGCCAGTCACTCCAATGAACTAGTTCCCTTAACTAGCATTCATGTTTATCTCCGGACATCTCAATGTCACCAGCCAGTGAGAATCAGCTGATTAGAGAATAACCCATGCTAGTCTCAACAGAATTGATAGTGTCCGTATTTATCAATTCATCGACTAGGGACAATTTCAATACTTCACAATTGCACATGTAGAGATAATCACTAGTTGTGAATTCATAATAAATTCTCTCATGCTCTGAATTGTATTGTGGACATTCAGTAAATGAGTTTAAAATCTCGATCAAATACACAAACATGTATACTCAAATAGTGAATATTCATTTATTAGAATAAATGATTACAATCATAAGGCGATTGCCTTAGGACACTTCTCTTATATCACTAACAGCTCAAGCATGGTTCCAAACTTTGGAAAGCATAGTAGAACTACTGGACTGGCCTGAGGTAGAGAAGATAAGGTACGCCTCCTTTTGCCTTATCAGAGATGCTAGAATGTGGTGGGAGAGAGTCAAGGCCAAGAGAAATGTCAGCCAGATGACATGGGCCGACTTTGAGACTGAGTTCTTCGAAGAATACTTTCACATACGAGTAACCAACAAGCAATATGATGAATTCACGGAGTTCAGACAAGGAGAACTATCTGTGGATGGAGCAGTTAAGAAGTTCAATCGGCTAGCTCGTCTGTGCCCAGAGCTAGTTGGCACTGAAAGAGAAAGAGTCAGGCTAATACTCAAGATGTTAAGGCCTGAGATAGCTTTAAATATGGCCCGCGGTGTTAATAGGCCACAGACCTCAGAAGAATTGATTAGTAGTGCTTTGATCACTGAGCACTACTTAAACAGTATAAAAGCCACTAGGATGCAACAGAAGCAAGTAGCGGTCTAGAAATCTCAGGGTAACCCGCAGAACTGGAAGGGGAACCAAAATAAAAGTAAGCAAGGGGATCAAAAGACATCAGAAAGCAACAAAGAAAGTTCATCAAGAAAGTACCCCAAATATCCTCAATGTTCAAAATGTGGGAGGATGCACCCAGGAGAATGTCGCCAAGGCATTAGTGGGTGCTATATCTGTGGAGTAGAGGGGCATACGGCTAAGGCTTGCGCTACCAAAGCAAATCCGCCTCCACCACAATTTATTCAGTACGGGGGAAAGTCTGCACAGTTGCACCAGATGCAACCAGCATTGGAAGGACCGTACATCAGTCAAGGGAGAGTGGAAGCCTCACCAGTCCTGAGTAACGCCAGGATTTTCGCCATCACCAAGGAAGAGGTGGCAAATTCTCCTACCGTGGTCACAGGTAGAATACTCATCTTATCTCATTATGTTAATGTGTTATTCAATACTGATGCAACACATTCTTTTGTGTCTATGTCATTCTCTAAGAAGCTAGGGATTTCACCAGAAATGCTAAATGATAAGTTCTTAACGAACTTACCTTCAGGAGAGGTCATGGCATCTACTCAGTGGCTAAGAGCTGTACCAATTCGGATTTCCATCTGAGAACTCTATAGTGATTTAATGGTTCTTGAGATGAAGGATTACGATATCATTTTAGGGATGGATTTCTTGAGCAAGTACAGTGCCTCTATTGAATGCCGCAAAAGAAGAGTAAAGTTCACGCTAGAAGCAGAACTTCCGCTTGAGTTTGTCGGAGACCCAAAGTGAAAGACAAAAATGTTTCTTTCTAACCTACAAGCTCACAAGGTGTTAGAAAATGGATGTTCTAGTTACTTAGCACATGTAATAGATGCAAGGCAAAGAGAAGGGCTAAAGAAAGAAGAAGTGCGGGTAGTATGTGACTATCTGGAGGTGTTTCCTGAAGAGTTACCAGGACTCCCTCCTAATCGAGAAATTGAGTTTGAAATTGAGTTGGCTCCAGGTACCAACCCGATTTCAAAGGCACCTTATCGTATGACACCAGCAGAACCAAAAGAACTGCAAGAACAATTACAGGAGTTACTAGACAAGGGTTTCATCCGCCCTAGTCATTCACCCTGGGGAGCTCCCGTGTTGTTCGTCAAGAAGAAAGATGGATCTATGCAAATGTGCATAGATAATCGAGCCCAGAATAAGGTGACCATCAAGAACAGATATCCCTTGCCAAGAATAGATGATTTGTTTGATCAGTTGAAAGGGGCAACAATATTTTCCAAAATAGATCTGCGGTCAGGTTATCATCAACTCAAAGTTAAGGAGAGTGATGTGCCGAGAACTGCTTTTCGAACACGGTATGGACACTACGAGTTTGTAGTCATGCCCTTTGGAGTGACAAACGCCCCTACAATATTCATGGATCTAATGAATCTAGTATTCAAGGAGTTTCTTGATAAGTTCGTCATAGTCTTTATTGACAATATCCTAGTTTATTCAAAGTCTCAGGAAGAACATGACGAACATCTGACAGTAGTATTGAAGACTCTACAACAGCAAAAATTATATGTCAAGTTTTCAAAGTGTGAATTCTGGCTTGACCAAGTGGCTTTTCTAGGCCACATCATTTCCAAGGAAGGTATTATGGTAGACCCAGCAAAGATTGAAGCAGTTAGTAATTGGGGTCGACCAAAGAATGCTAGAGAGATCAGAAGCTTTCTGGGTTTAGTAGGGTATTACAGAAGATTCGTGGAGGACTTTTCAAAGATAGCTTCTCCACTAACAACCCTTACCAGAAAGAATAAGAAATATGAGTGGACTGAAGATTGTGAGCAGAGTTTTATTGAGCTGAAGAAAAGACTGACAAGTGCTCCCATTCTTACAGTTCCCGAAAGTGACAGATGCTTCGATATATACAGTGATGTATCAAAGTAGGGACTTGGAGCTGTACTCATGCAAGAAGGCAAGTTCAATGCTTATGCTTCCAGGCAACTCAAGGATTATGAAAAGAACTACCCTACTTATGATCTTGAGTTAGCAGCAATAGTCTTCAATTTCAAAATGTGGAGACATTATCTGTACAGAGTCCAGTGCAAGATTTACACATATCACCAGAGTCTGAGATATTTCTTCACTCAGAAGGACCTAAATATGAGACAGCAAAGGTGACTAGAGTTAGTCAAAGATTATGACTGTGAAATCCTCTACCAATCTGGTAAATCGAATAAAGTGGTTGATACGTTAAGTTGAAAGACTTACGCAACATTGATGTCCCGGTAATCACTGTCACCACCACTGCAGAAAGAGATAGTAGATTATGGAGTTGAGATCATAGATGGCAACTCTCAGTATTGACACTAGAGTCAACTCTGCTTGAGGATATACAGAAAAAGCAAAATCAAGATTCTGATATTCAAAAGATCAAGCAAGAGATGCAAGAAGGAGAAAGTAAAGAATTTAGAGTATCTGATAGTGGGATACTTGATAAGTACTATTTTATTGATTATTTTAATTGCTAAAATCCATGTTTGACCTAGGTTTTTATTGTTTAATTGTGAAATTGCCCTAGGTTTTAGAACTTACTCTTATTTTGGACTTAATTACAAATTTGCATTAAATTGGATTATTTGGCCACTAATTTTCTGATATATTTTTGTAGGCACTAAAGGTTCAAACTTGAGTCGGAAGTGAACCGGATCAAATTATCAAGCTTACGATTAATTCGGGCCGTCCGATTCAAGAGCGGCTAGATCTGAGCCATCCGGGACCATCTGAAGTAATCCGAGCTAGGGTTAGGGTTGATCAAGCACTATGATCAAGATCTGAAGGTTTCATCCAAATCAGAGCTCAATCAACCGTTGGATCAAGCTCGGAGGGCTCTAGATCGTCCATTCAAAGACTAAGTTGATCTGGACCATCCATTGCAAATCTGGAGGATCCGAGCTACCACAAGGCAGATCCTGACTCCAGATCATCATCATCAAAGTTTGGCTCCAATCAGAGCAAGATAAGCCGTTGGATTTCCTCAAATCAATCACAACCGTCCATTGCTAATGTATTTAATCAAAAATTCCCAACCTTCCTTCCTCGGCGGAGGCTGGGAATTTTTGATTAAATACATTAGCAATGGACGACTGTGATTGATTTGAGGAAATCCAACGGCTGATCTTGCTCTGATTGGAGCCAAACTTTGATGATGATGATCTGGGGTCAGGATCTGCCTTGTGGTAGCTCGGATCCTCCAGATTTGGAACAGATAGTCCAGATCAACTTAGTCTTTGAATGGACGATCTAGAGCCCTCCGAGCTTGATCCAACGGTTGATTGAGCTCTGATTTGGATGAAACCTTCAGATCTTGATCATAGTGCTTGATCAACCCTAACCCTAGCTCGGATTGCTTCAGATGGTCCCGGATGGCTCAGATCTAGCCGCTCTTGAATCGGACGGCCCGAATTAATCGTAAGCTTGATAATTTGATCCGGTTCACTTCCGACTCAAGTTTGACCCAATATGCCCTAAGTCCTTGAACCTTTGGTGCCTACAAAAATATATCAAAAAATTAGTGGCCAAATAATCCAATTTAATGCAAATTTGCAATTAAGTCCAAAATAAGAGTAAGTTCTAAAACCTAGGGCAATTTCACAATTAAACAATAAAAACCTAGGTCAAACATGGATTTTAGCAATTAAAATAATCAATAAAATGGTACTTATCAACTCCCCCACACTTAACCTTGAGCGTCTCGCGAAACTACTAAATAAGTATCCCCTAGATTTTCTTAAGCATAATTAGAAGCAAATGAAAAGAAATTACCTAAGGTTGTCAATTCTCATAAATCTAAGCTCTATGGATTAGTATCTTGTCCTTAAATCAACAACTTAGCCTTTTCATCCATCATGAGTCATTGAGATGAATTTAAATCACTAGCCTTTCAAGGGGAGTTTTTGTGGCTCTCTCCTTAAGTTCTAAGTTGATGATAAAAGTGGAGCTCACTCAAACACACATGCTTCTTGCACTACCATAAGCTTGCTTATTATCTACTCTCCACCATTAATCATGAATAGGATCAACATCTACAAAAGCAAATGAAAAGCATAGAAAATGGTGAGAAATGGAATAAAAGCCAAGAAAATGGAAAAATTGATGGAGTGGAAGACTTGAGTGCTCAAAAATGTTCCCAATGCACTTTGCCCTCTTGACAGCCCTCTAGTGATATACAAAAGTATGGTGGAGTGAAACTTGAATAAATTCCTTTGATTTGGATGAAAAATCCTTCCTTGATTTCCTTGTGCCAATTTCCCATCTATGTGCCAACCTTGCTTCCTTCTCTTTTCTGATTCTTCTTTTTCTTCTTTCTTTCTTTCTTGTAAGGTCAAGAAGGTAGTGGAGCAAGGCTGTAATTCGAATGAGAAAAATATTCACTTGTTTTCATGGTACCAAAATTCACTTTTTGTGCCACTTTGTTTCTCCTTTGTTCTCTTTTTTTTTTCTTTCGAACTGTTTTTTTCTTTCTCTTTTCTTTTTTCTGCATTTGATCTTAACTGCTAATTGCTTTCTTTATTCGGTCATGAAATGCTCAGTTCCATCTCAGAATCATCTCCAATCCCTTCTAGTGCCTTGAGTTTCCAAAGAGTTGCTACTTCCAAAGAGTTTTTCATAGTTCTGCATTTTTGTAGTATGTTTCTGAAATTTTTTACAGCAGTTTCAATTCTGCTTCTAAGAGGTTTTATTCAATTGAAAATCATTCTGCAAGTTTGGGTTGAAGGCAGCAAGGCATTGCTGATTTAGAAAGCATGGATTCAAATGGAAGTTGATACAAAACTGCTTTACTAGCTTCCCTCACTGATTTTTCGAATGCAGAAATTTAAAGCAGCTTTCCATGGATTTTTCAGCACTTTGCAGCTTCAATTCAGATTGTAGCAACATGTTACTTGATATTCCTAGCAAGGTACAGCTGCGGTCCAAAACATTGCTGACCAAAAATAGCTTCAAAATTTTTTTCTTCACTTTGGCACATAAAGTTTCATTTGCGTGTCACTTAAACTTGGACTTGCAGATTTTTTTTTTCATTCATTGCCACTTGGATCTTTAAAGTATGATAAGGACTCTAGATGCTCCACTTGCTTCCATCCTCTTGCTAATTTTTTTGGAATTCAAATTCACTCACTTGGCACCTTTTGCAAAATTTTTTTTTCATATGAATTACCTCTTTGATACCAAATCTTTCCAAAACACTAGTCACTCCCCCACACTTAAATCTTTGTCCGTCTCGGGCAAAATAACATTAAGAAATATTTCAAACAACAAGTCCATAGAAAAGTGAGGGTAAGAGTAGGAAATAAGTAAAGAAAAATGGAATGAACATGATTTTTGCCAAAATTGATATGGAAAGGTAAATAAAGTGATTAGCCTCTATAGATGTGATCCAATCATTGAAATATGGTTTTGAAAGACCCTAAGCAAGTTCTAGAGTACAATGACATAGGTGTATCATAAAGGTAAGGCTAATTCTTACTAGGTAAAAATAATTCATCTCAAATCCCCAATTAATAATCTAAAACCAAGTAGTACTCAAGCATCCAAGAATTTATCCATTAGCTCAAACCCTAAGTTTGACAACCAAATTTAATTTATTTTCTAAGAGATTCTAAATGCTATGGAGATAACCTAGAGGGATACATTTATTTCTATTCATGCAAGAAAAAGTGCAAAAAGAAATAACAATGTATTTACAAGGACTCCTATGCATTCTACTCTACTCATGCATTTATTAGCAAGAAAATTCTACTTCTAGAAAGCATGAAAATGAAAAATGCAATAAAAGAAAATACAAGCAAGAAAAATCTCCCCTTTATTTCTGGTGGACGGAGTCTATCCAGAAGGAGCCTCCATCGTGGTAGTGGAGGAGTCTGGGTGGCTGAGAGAATTAGGACTCCCCCACACTTGAACTTCACAAAAAATTGCTCTGGTGGCCGAAGGCGATTCAGGTATAATAGCCATTGAAGGAATGGAGGGCTATGGATTAAAGTAAGATCTTCTCCTCCTTCTTGATGCCTTTCAGAAGTCCTTCCAGGAGGCTGGAGTCTGTTCAGTTGGAGCACCCACTCCTGAAGTCTTCTGGACCTTGCAAAACAATGTAATACCTCTCTCAAGCATTCAGGGTCAAAAAGAAATGATATAAATTCAGTCTCTGCATGAAATGTATCCAAAACTGCATCATATCCAATTAAATCAAATTCTGGTACCTCAATGAAATTTTCAAAATCATTTCCTACAAAATTTGCATCCAGATACTCACCACAAATAATGAAATCAATTTCTGGCACATCAATAGAAATTTCACAATTATTTCCTATCAAGAATGTATCAAGCAATGTATCACAGCCAATAAAATCAATCTCAAATACCTCCATAAGTTTTTCACATTCAACCTCAGCATAAGATATAGTAAGAGATTCATCAAAATAAATAACATCAATTTCAGGCACTTCTAAAAATTTTTCACAATTCATATCCACAAAAGATGTATCAAGAAATTCATCATAACAAACAACATCAATTATAGGTGCCTCGAAAATTATTTCACAATCCATATTTACAACAGATGTATTTGTAGGACCGATGCACGTGAGAGGGGGGGTGAATCACGTGACTTTTAAAATCTTCGTTATAAAATCAGAGTCGATAGAAAATTGTACGATGCTTTTTATAACGTGCGCAGCAGAAAAATTAAAACGAAATGTGAAAGCGAAAAATAAAACAAAATTACACGAGGAGTTTTACTTCGTTCGGAGCCTTCGCCGACTCCTACTCGAAGGCCCAGGTTCCTTGAACCTTTCCTGTGGGCAATCCACTAAAAACCTCTATCGACAAACTACCGATAGAGTGATTCGAATACAAGATTGGGCGGAAGTGTAACAGCCCTACACTTCCCCCTTAAATAATTTAAGTGCAGAAAAAAAATCGTTATCCAACACTTAGATTTATCTGAAGCAGCTTGGGTGTTGGGAGCGATCTTCCAGCAGCGGTTGGACAGCGTCGAGTCAAAGCACAAACCGCAGCAAAGGAGCGTGGAAGCAAGAGAGCGCCAAAGCTTGAACCAGAATCAAATTTTCTTATCTGTTAGAGGGCTTGCTTGCTTCTATTTATAGTGCCTCGATGCATGATCTTCTCAGCTCAAATTTTATCCATCAACAAGATAAAATAATTAAAAAAAAGATAATGTTTCTATCCTTTGCTTCAATTAAGAAAATAATTTAAATAAAATATAAATACAGAATATTGAAAAGTTAACCGAGAGGTTTTATCCTCTTACAATTTTATTAATAATTTAAAAGGAGATTTTATCCTTCCAGCTAAGCTTTACGTGAGAATTTTAAGCATTAGTAGGAATAATTTTATTCTCTAAAAAGAAGGAAATACGAATAATTTAAATGATAATTTATCCTCCACCAAGGCTTTAGATAAGGAATAATTTTATAAAATTCAACTATAAAATCTAATTAAATAAATTCTGTAAAATAGAGTTAATGCATTTAGAATCTAATTAAATAAATTCTGTAAAATAGAGTTAATGCATTTAGAGTTAATTAGACCCCGTCCAAACCTGGATAAGGAACTAACCAGGACTCAACCGAGGTCACCAAAATGGGCCTAAGTTGGACCGCGCCTACAGTCCTAAAATAGGACCCGTCCTCACTGGTTCGCTCCTCCAGTGACTTACCTCACTTACCTCGTGCAGCTCTACTCAACTTCTTAACCCACCAGGTCTTCCTGCCAGGGCTCAACCACCCTGGTCTTTTTGCCAAGTTTCAACCAATTTGGGCTTCAGCCAGTTGTCAGGCCCCGTGAACCCAACTGGACTTCTCGCCAGGACTCAACCACCCTGGACTTCCCGCCAGGACTCAACCACCTTGGACTTCAGCCTGGTGTCAGGTCCTAAGTCTTTCAACCCTGCACACTTAGTAAAGAGGTCAAAACCAAAAGCAAGTCTAACTTTAACCTATTTGTCATTCATCAAAACTCAGGTTTAACTATTAGTGCAAATTGCACCAACAATCTCCCCCTTTTTGATGCAATGACAACCTGGGTTAAAGTTAGAAAATACTAGATAAAGCAATGAGTCCAAGAATAATATGCAAATGACATGCTCTAAGATCAGAAATTTTTAATTTTCTAACTCAACCCTTAAACCCTCCCCCTTTGGCATTCATCAAAACAAAGAAATAATAAGTGCGCAAGCATCAGAAATAAAACAAGCAATCAAGTAATATGCCAGCCAAGTAAAAAATACTTTAAGTATTTGGGGAAGAAAAAATGCTTAACAAGCATACTAAGTTTCTGAACTGATTCAGAGGGGTAAGTCAAATTCTTAATTTAACACAAACAATCTGAGAGCATAAATGTTAAAGGAAATGACTAGGTGTAAATTTAGAAATGACTTTTCGAACACCATTTTTAAAAATTAAAAAGGCTACCTTCAAAATCTTAATCTTTTCCAAAATAAAGAATATCTCAAGGCAAATTAATGAAAAAGAGAAGATTTTCCAAAATTTTCTTTTCAAAGGATCATTTAGAATATTTTCAGGATTAATTTGAGAAAAAAATTTCAAGATATTTTTTTTTAAATCCTTGTTCAATTAAAGAAGATATTTTCTAAAACAGTTTTCACTAAACATTTTTGAGAGTTAGAATACAAAATATAAACTCAAGCTCCCCCTGAACCAAGTAAGAAGGTTTAGCCCATTTTGAATGTCTAACCGTAGTTACTAGCTAACTATCTATAGGATAGTAGTTTTCACTAGGTTAGTCAAGTTAAGTACTAGTGTCTAGCTTAGCTTTACAGAAAGACTACTTGACTTGATCAATATGAAGTTGGTATTTAACGCCCAGACTTGCTACGATGCACAGGTTTAAGCATTCTGAAGTCCAGGCAATACCCTATGCATCTCACCCCGTTCTAAGTTTTAGCATACACAAACATGTTATACCTAATGTGCTTTGTGAGATGCGGCTTCTAAATCTATAGGAACATGCATCTCTAGGTGTCAAACTTAGGCTAAGTCCACCAGTCTCGAAAGTCAAGTTTTGAAATCAAAGTTAATTTTTTTTAAAAAAATTAAGTGTGAAAATCAAAGTCAATTTTGAAAATCAAGTTTAAAAAATACACATTTTAGAGAGTACAAAAAATGCAAGTACAAAAATTAACTCTAACTCAAGCTATGTGTCAAACAGAATTTGTGAGTTGAGTAAAAGTGATTAGGTCAATCCTAGTCTACAACACACATTCCTATTAACCTTCTTAAATTGCTAAATTGGATTCAGGAAGTGGTTTAGTGAATATGTCAGCTAGGTTAGATTTGGATTCAACATGATTAAGTTCTATTTCCCCTTTATTAACATGATCTCTAACAAAATGGTGCTTAATTTCTATATGTTTGGTCCTAGAGTGGTGAATTGGGTTTTTGGTTAGATTAATTGAACTTAGATTATCTATAAAAGTTTTGACTTTCTTAAAATCTAAGTTAAAATCTTTTAAGGTATGCATCATCCAGAGTAATTGGGCTACACATTCACCCATTGCTATGTATTCAGCTTCAGTGGTGGATAGGGCAACACAATGTTGTTTTCTACTGAACCAACTAACTAGTGAGGGTCCTAGAAGTTGGCATCCACCACTGGTACTTTTTCTATCTAATTTACAGCCAGCATAATCTGAGTCAGAAAATCCAATAAGTTCAAACTGGGCTGTTCTAGGGTACCAAATTCCTAAACTTTCTGTCCCTTTGAGATACCTAAATATCCTTTTAACTAGGGTTAGATGTGATTCTTTAGCACATGTTTGATACCTAGCACACATACTAACTGCAAAGAGAATATCAGGTCGACTTGCAGTTAGGTAAAGTAAGCTACCTATAGCACTTCTATAATACTTAAGATCAACAGGTTTGTCATTTGTGTCACTATCTATAGTTTGATTGGTAGCCATAGGTGTCTTAATTTCTTTAGCACTATCCATTCCAAATTTTCTAAGTAATTCTTTAGTGTATTTTTGTTGATAGACAAAAGTACCCTCACTAGTCTGTTTTATTTGTAACCCTAAAAAGAAAGTTAATTGACCTACTAAACTCATTTCAAATTCATTTTCCATTACTGTTATAAAATCTTGTAAAAAATTTGAGTTAGTTGAGCCAAATACTATATCATCTACATATACTTGAGCTATAAAAATATCAGTTTTTAGAGTTTTAACAAATAGTGTTGGGTCAATTTTGCCTTGGTTAAAGCCTTTAGATACTAAGTAGTTAGACAATCTTTCATACCAGGCCCTAGGGGCTTGCTTAAGTCCATATAAGGCTTTCTTAAGTTTAAAGACATAGTCAGGATATTCTAGGCTTTCAAAACCTAGGGGTTGGCCTACATAGATTTCTTCCTTAATCAGGCCATTTAGGAAGGCTGACCTAACATCCATTTATTTACCTACAGTTAAGTAAAAGATTTAGAACTTAGGTTAAGTTTTTGATTTTTTTTTAAAAAAAAATTTAAGAAAATTTTAAACATCCTAAAGAATTTAAAACTTGAATTTGAATTTTAAATTTTATTAATTTTTGAATTTAAATTTTATGAATTTTTTGAATTTGAATTTTATGAATTTTTGAATTTGAATTTTATTAATTTTGAATTTTGAATTTGAATTTTATTAATTTTTGAATTTGAATTTTGAATTAATTTAAATTTTATTAATTTTGATTTTGTTAATTTGAATTTTGAATTTTGAATTCGTTAATTTGAATTTTGAAATTTGATTTTGTTAATTTGAATTTTGAAATTTGATTTTGTTAATTTGAATTTTGAAATTTGATTTTGTTAATTTGAATTTTGAAATTTGATTTTGTTAATTTGAATTTTGAAATTTGATTTTGTTAATTTGAATTTTGAAATTTGATTTTGTTAATTTGAATTTTGAATTTGATTTTAGTTGTCCTTATTCATCTCACTTGATCTAAGTTGTCAATCAAAGGGATCCTATGATTTGTGTGAGATAAGTTTGAGTTTGATTTATAAAAGTTAATCTGACCTTTTGTTAGATTCAGGTTTGACAAGAAGCAGTTTAAAAGTATACTTCCATAATTGGTTTCCAGGCCGTGGCGAGGCACAGAGGTCTTCTTTGGCCGAAGCCTTATTGGATCAACAACCACTTTCTAGGCAAAACCGCTTAAGGAAGTTGTACTTTTAACCTACCTATTGAAACTCCTTGGTCTAACTAGTCTAGGATGTGGCGAGGTAGCTTCGGCTAGTTCCACTGGGCTAAGAAGACCAAATAGAGGACGCCTTCCCCTACCTGACTCCTTAGATCAGCTTCCCTAACGTACTATCAGCTTGCCCTACCCTGGTACTGAGTAGGTCAAGTGTCAGACTAACTTTTGAAACTAGTCCTAGGTACCAGACGGGTAAAGGGTGACTTTGAGGTGCCAACTAATTTGGAGCCTCCCCCTAAATTGTAGACTGGGTGTCTAGGGTCAATGTAGTGGATGTCCCTTTTTGGGACATAAAGTTGATTCTGACCTACTTGCTTTGTTAGGTAAGCTTTCGGAACCCACGCTTTTCGTTGATTTTTGCGGGGGTGGATAAAGGAGATAAAAGATCTTTGGGCTGATCCTGATTTATATCCTATCCCAGATTTATTGTATATGCCCTTTTGTGATCCAAGAATGAGGTCAAGGTTCTTGGATCGGGTTGTGAAAGTTGCTAGTAGATCCTTAAGTTTTAGGACTTCGCCCTTTAGAGTGGAGTTTTCAGTTTCAAGCTTAATTGTCTTTTGATTTTGAGTTTGTTCAGTTAATGTTCTGGTATTAATTAATTGCTCCTTAAGGTCTTGATTTTCCTTAAGGAGCTGGTCATTCCTAGATTCAGATGCAAGTAATTTTTTATTTAAAATGGAAATAATCTTAAAATTTTTTTCGTTAACTGAATCTAAATATACCTTAGTCGAGTCGTCCGAAAAGAGTCCGATCTCTTGACTCGACTCGTATTCGGAATCTTCGTCGTGCTCCGAGTCTGACCTGGGTCCAGTTGCCATTAGCGCGAGGTAGCTTGTCTTCTTTGGTGGTTCATAGTCAGAGTCATCCGAACTCTCGTCCCAGGTGGCTTGAAGAGCCTTCTTCTTCTTACTTTTCTTTGATTGGTCCTCCGTTTTGTAAGGACATTCATGTTTGAAGTGTCCTTTTCTGTTGCAACCGAAGCAGGTTATTTTGCTTTTGTCTCCATAACTGGTTGGCTTTATTATCTTTTGGAAATCTCTTTTCGAGAATTTGCTTTTCTTTTTGGCGAGGACTTTTCTTACTAAGTTAACCATTTGTTCCTCGTCATCTGAGTCTGAGTCTGACTCTTCTTCTGATTCTTGAATTTTCTTCTTCGACTTGACTTCTTTTGAAGAACCTGTAAACAAAGCAATTCCTTTCTCGGCCTTGGCGTTAGTTTGTTCGTGCAGTTCTAATTCACAGAATAGTTCATCTAAATTTATTTTGGAAAGATTCCTAGAAATTTTATAAGCATCTATGATAGATGCCCATAAAGAGTTTCTAGGAAAGGCATTTAGTGCATACCTTATAATATCTCTATTTTCTTGTTTGTGCCCAATGAGGTGGAGTCCATTTAGTATGTCCTTGATCCGGGCGTGGAGTTGGCTTGCAGACTCACCTTCCTGTATTTTTATGTTAAATAATTTATTCAATAACAAATCTCTTTTTGTTACCTTCGCATCTGAGGTGCCTTCATGCAGTTCAATCAGTTTGTCCCAAAGTTCTTTGGCAGATTCAGTTGGGCCGATACGGTTCAATTCCTCTTTGGTTAGTCCGCATTGGAGTGTGTTCTGTGCTTTGAACTCAATTTGAGCCCTTTTCTTCATTTCTAGGTTCCATCTGTCATGCTTCAGTAGTGCATTGTTTCCCTCGTCCATTGGTGGTTCGTAGCCAGATTGCACCGCGAACCATTGATCCATATCAGTCTTTAGGTACACCTCCATTCTTCGTTTCCAGTAAGGGAAGTCTTCCCCATTGAAGAGCGGAGGACGGGCAGTACTATATCCTTCACCTTGAGCCATCTGAAATAGACAACAACAAAAACACTTGTTCCAAGACTAGGTCTTGGATTAGTAGTGTGGTAGGAAAAGGAGAAGAAAGGAACAAAAAACGACTCGAAATGGTGTTGCCCAAATTCGAGTAAAATCGATAGAAAATATCTAAATTTAGGCAATAATACCTAATTTAGATCGTGCAGCGAAAACACAAAAACAAACGAAAAAGAATTGGATTTCCCCCGGCTCTTATGGTGGTTGCACCTATACAGAGCGAACTTCGCTCTGATACCACTTGTAGGACCGATGCACGTGAGAGGGGGGGGGTGAATCACGTGACTTTTAAAATCTTCGTTATAAAATCAGAGTCGATAGAAAATTGTACGATGCTTTTTATAACGTGCGCAGCGGAAAAATTAAAACGAAATGCGAAAGCGAAAAATAAAAAAAATTACACGAGGAGTTTTACTTCGTTCGGAGCCTTCGCCGACTCCTACTCGAAGGCCCAGGTTCCTTGAACCTTTCCTGTGGGCAATCCACTAAAAACCTCTATCGACAAACTACCGATAGAGTGATTCGAATACAAGATTGGGCGGAAGTGTAACAGCCCTACACTTCCCCCTTAAATAATTTAAGTGCAGAAAAAAAATCGTTACCCAACACTTAGATTTATCTGAAGCAGCTTGGGTGTTGGGAGCGATCTTCCAGCAGCGGTCGGACAGCATCGAGTCAAAGCACAAACCGCAGCAGAGGAGCGTGGAAGCAAGAGAGCGCCAAAGCTTGAACCAGAATCAAATTTTCTTATCTGTTATAGGGCTTGCTTGCTTCTATTTATAGTGCCTCGATGCATGATCTTCTCAGCTCAAATTTTATCCATCAACAAGATAAAATAATTAAAAAAAGATAATGTTTCTATCCTTTGCTTCAATTAAGAAAATAATTTAAATAAAATATAAATACAGAATATTGAAAAGTTAACCGAGAGGTTTTATCCTCTTACAATTTTATTAATAATTTAAAAGGAGATTTTATCCTTCCAGCTAAGCTTTACGTGAGAATTTTAAGCATTAGTAGGAATAATTTTATTCTCTAAAAAGAAGGAAATACGAATAATTTAAATGATAATTTATCCTCCACCAAGGCTTTAGATAAGGAATAATTTTATAAAATTCAACTACAAAATCTAATTAAATAAATTCTGTAAAATAGAGTTAATGCATTTAGAATCTAATTAAATAAATTCTGTAAAATAGAGTTAATGCATTTAGAGTTAATTAGACCCCGTCCAAACCTGGATAAGGATCTAACCAGGACTCAACCGAGGTCACCAAAATGGGCCTAAGTTGGACCGCGCCTACAGTCCTAAAATAGGACCCGTCCTCACTGGTTCGCTCCTCCAGTGACTTACCTCACTTACCTCGTGCAGCTCTACTCAACTTCTTAACCCACCAGGTCTTCTTGCCAGGGCTCAACCACCCTGGTCTTTTTGCCAAGTTTCAACCAACTTGGGCTTCAGCCAGTTGTCAGGCCCCGTGAACCCAACTGGACTTCTCGCCAGGACTCAACCACCCTGGACTTTCCGCCAGGACTCAACCACCCTGGACTTCAGCCTGGTGTCAGGTCCTAAGTCTTTCAACCCTGCACACTTAGTAAAGAGGTCAAAACCAAAAGCAAGTCTAACTTTAACCTATTTGTCATTCATCAAAACTCAGGTTTAACTATTAGTGCAAATTGCACCAACAGTATCAAGTAATGCAGTACGATCAATGAAATCAATGTTCGGTACCTCTATTGGATTTTCACAAACACTTTCTACACAAGGTATATCAATAAATTCATCAGAATCAATAAAGTCAGCACTAGGTACCTCGCTGCATTTTTCTGAACAAAGAGGAGAAATACTTACCTGAGCGTGCTGGAGAATACCTGGAGGTTCTACAAGAGTAGATGTATCCATAGCCTCCTCCTGGTCAAGTACATGCTCCTCTTCAGGTTCAGGTTCTGGTGGACACTCAACTAAAGCAGGTGATCCTTGGGTGCTTGCTTTCACCATGCAAGTCCCTACACTTTCTGGTTCATCCTTTGAGTCTTCTAATGTACCAGTCAATTGTGGTGGTCCCTGGGGCTTAGTGCAATCCCCTACACCTATGGAATTATCTCCTATGCATGCTACTCCTGTAATATCTACAACAACAACATTAGAAAAATTAGGACCATCAATAATGCTATCATCACAAAATAAGATTCCAGAATGGTCCTGTGGAGCTTCAGTTTCTTCTTCTGGAGCTGAAAAATTTGGAAATGGATTTTGAATAGGAATCTCCGGAGGGATGCATGCTGTAGGTGCCCTATATTTGATGACTTCTTCTTCTTCTTCCAAAATTGCAAGATCCATTAAAGAAAGATTTGGCCCTGCACTAGGGTCACCTTGAACTGATATAAAACCAACTCCGGGGCTCTCAGAATTAAAAACAGTTTGAGAAGCTAATTGTCCTGATCTTTGGGCTTTTATCTGATTCAAATCACTAGCCACTTTTTCCATTTGCCTTTCGAGGTTTTGAAGCTCTTGTTGAAACATTTGTTGAAATTGAGACTGTGGGGGTTGATCAAATAGTTGAACAGGCTGATTAAACTGCTGAAAAGTTGGTTCACCACTTGGTGGAAATTGCTGAAAATTGTAGCCCTGGAATTCTTGGATCTGAGGTTGATATTGTGGTGGTGAACACTGAAGTTGAGTGGGCTGGAAATTCTGGTTTTGAAACTGAAAATTTGGCTCGTATGGCTGTGAATATTGAAGAGGTTGTTGAAAATCCTGTATAGGTTGAAATTCTTGCTGCCATGGCTGAGGTTGAGGCTGAAATTGGTTATTTCCCTGGTGGAAACTTGCAAAAGGCTGCTGGAAATCTTGGTTAAAATGCTGAAAATTTAGGTTTGGTTGAACTTGATGAAAGGGTGGTTGCTGAAAATTCAAATTACCTTGACACCCTTGCTGAATTTCTTGAAAAAGTGATTGATCTTGTTGATAAGGTGGCTGAAAGTTGGGCTGGAATTGCTGAATTTGGGGCTGAAAATTCTGGAATAATGGCTGCCCAATCTGAGTTTGCTGGAAAATTGGTTGAATTGGCTGAAAATCCGGCTGAAATTGATGGAATTGCGGTTGAAATGGTTGTGGTGGCTACTGAAATTGCTCTAGTTACTGGAATTGAGGCTGACAAATCTGATTTGGTTGCTCAAAAACTGAAAATTGGGGCTGCCCATTCTGAATTTGTTGGAAATTTGAGTAGGGCTGTTGGAAATCTTTCTGTGGTGGCTGCTGAAATTGCTGGAAAGGCTGAAACTCTGAATAGAGCTGAGGTGGCTGAAATTGGTGTTGAGGTTGCTGAAATTTTGGCTGAACCGGCCTCTGGTAAGTAGATGACTAAGCTTTATGTTTTTGTTGGAATTCCAACACCTTACACTGATATTTCAACTCCACCAATGCCTCTTCTATTTCTTTACAGAACTCTGGTGACCACATTTTGATCTTGCAGCCCTGTCACAAAACAAACAAAAAAAATGGCAGCACCCATATACAAAAATAAAGCACAATAAAATAGAACCCAATGATATGTCCAAAAGCATACAAGCAAAAATCAAACAAATCAATCACAGTCGTCCATTGCTAATGTATTTAATCAAAAATTCCCAGCCTTCCTTCCTCGTCGCGTCTCCGCCGTTCTTCGGTTTCTTCTTCAGTTCTTCTTCATTTCTTGAGCTATTTTCTTCAATCAAAAGGGGCGCGACCCCTCGATTTCTCCTTTAGATCATATGCTAGGTCAGTGGGAAAGCTTCTCGGTGAAATTCCAGCCTCAATTTGCCCAAGAAACAGGGATGTTGAGAGGTTTCCGCAACTCTGCCATTTGATGCCTTTGGATCGGTTGTGCTCCATTTCCATCCACCCGAGCTTCTGGAGGGGTTCCCTAGATTGCTTGGATCATCCCCAACTCATCATCAATCGCGGACACAGCTGAATTGAAGGATACCGAATGGGAATTTCAGATTTGAGCAATCTGAGCTGGTTTTAAATCGCAGGGGCTGTTACCATTGATTTGATGAGCTTGCGGGTCTGAGGCTCTCCCTTGCTTGACGACCAAGGAGTACCTGAGCTGAAGAAGGAATTGAGGAGTAGTTTCATTGGTTAATTTTAGTTAATTAGCTGTAATTTCGTTTCTGATTGTTAAAATTCATTTCTGCAGTTTCTGATTCTGTTTCATTAGCTGTAATTTCGTTTTCTGATTGTTTCTGCCATAATTAAGTTTTGAATCTTCAAGTTAGTTAGCTAATGAGTGTGTTTAGTGAACAAGCAATTTAGTTTCACTTAGTTTTACAGTTTCGGCATTTGCGTATCAGATTATTAGCTGCGTATCAGAATTCGATTTCTGCACTTTCACTTTGCGCATCAGTTTTTAGTTCTTGCAGTTCATATCAGTTAGTTTAGTTCAATTCCGAATTGCTTCATACATTAGTTTGGTAAATTCGATCTCAGTTTGCTTGTGAGTTCTGGAGCTTAGTGTTTCCTGAATTAGTTTGCAGTTTCTGCACATACACACCCCTATTTCTGAACTAGAGTTTTCTGCAGCAGTTTTATTCTTCTCCAAGGCTAAATTGCGTATCAAGCTAGCTTCAGCTTTCTTGTTTGCTTCTACTTTGTAGCTTGTTGCATCTCCAAAGCCTTAGCATCAGAATTTAGCATTCGGTTTCACCCTCATTGCTGCACATCAGTGACCATTACAGCAGGTCCAGAATTAAGTTTGTTAGTTCACTTTCAGTTGTAGCTTCTGAATTTCGTGCCAAGTACTGTCAGCTTGCATCTGTTAGTTCCTTGTTTAATTAATTACTGCATTTCTGCATTGGTTTATGAAGCAAGTTTATTTCAATTCTGCATTGGATCAAATTCTGCACAACAATTGGGTTAATTCCTGCAATCCATATTTCTGCTTCTCATTGATTCTGAATTTCAGCATTTTCTACAGCTTGTTTGCATACCAAGTTGCTGAATTTCTGCACATTCTATAAAGATTGAATTCCTGCATTGATTTGTATCGGAAGTAAACAGATCTTTCGGAGTTTGGGTTATGCTGGAAATCAGTTTCAATTGCCTTTGACTTGTTTCTGAATTGGAATTGTATCTTGGCAAATAAGTTCTCTTTTTGCGTACCAAGTGTTGGTTGCATGCATTTTGTATCAAGTGGATGTTTCGGTTTGAATGTTGTAGATCCTGAAGCTCCATCTAAATTGCAGTGGCATTTTGCAATGGAAATCAGATTTGTTTGTTTTCAAAATTGCTTTAGTGCCTTGATTGAGTTTTCCATTGATCGAGTTAACCATTGTAACTTCTTGCTTAGTTCATTAGCTTAAGATTCTTACTTCTCCATTGCAATTTCATTTTCGATTATAACCCAAAACCCAATTACTTATTTGAAACCCCAAAAACACAAACGACACATAAACCAAGCTCGAATCAAACACTACAACTAGCATCGAGAAAAAATACGACCTGTGGCCCCTATATTTCATTTTCAGATTTTGATTGTAAAAAGGGTTTCCAGCATTTCATTCACATCTAAATTTGAGGCCCACATTCGTGACACATAGTTTGGGCCTGTCAATACTCTACCATGGTGACCGTTTATGTGTCCCCAACAGTGAGGAGCTGAGAAAGAAGATTCTTGAGGAAGCCCATAGAAGTCCCTACTCTATGCACTGTGGTTCTACCAAAATATACCAGGATTTGAAAAGAAGATTTTGGTGGTCTGGAATGAAAAGAGATGTAGCTAAATATGTCAGTACCTGCCTGATATGTCAAAGAGTTAAAACAGAACACCAGAGGCCAGGAGGAGTCCTACAACCCATACAGATTCTGGAGTGGAAATGGAAAGATATAGCCATGGACTTCATTGTTGGTCTACCAAAGACAACAAATAGCTATGATGCTATCTGGGTAATTGTAGACAGATTGACTAAGTCTGCACACATCTTAGTAATCAAAGTGTCTTACTCAATAGAAAGACTAGCTCAGTTATATGTACAGGAAGTGATCTGACTGCACGGAGTTCCGAAGACCATTATCTCCGATACAGATGGTCGTTTCACTTCACATTTTTGGGAGTGTGTACAGACAACACTTGACACCAAACTGAAGTTTAGCACAGCTTTTCATCCTTGGACTGATGGGTAGACAGAAAGAGTAAATCAAGTTTTAGAAGATATGCTCAGAGCTTGTGCATTAGATTTCAAGGGCAGTTGGTGTAAGTATTTATGTTTAGTTGAGTTCGCCTATAATAACAATTACCAAGCTACTATTGGTATGATGCCTTATGAAGCTCTTTATGGTAGGAGGTGCAGATCTCCTATCTGTTGGTACGAAAGTAGTGAGAAGAAAGAAATGGGGTATCAGATTAACCTTATTGAGGATACCATAGAAGCTATAAAGAGCACCCGCCAAAAGATAGAAACTGCTCAGAGAAAGCAGAAGAGTTATGCCGATGTACGTCGTCGACCGCTGGAGTTCGAAGTTAGGGTTACAGTTTTCCTCAAAGTAGCTCCCATGAAAGGCGTAATGAGATTTGGCAAAAAAGGCAAGCTAAGTCCTCGTTACATAAGACCCTACCTAGTAATGAAAAGAGTTGGCAAAGTAGCTTACGAGTTAGAGCTACCTCTAGAGATGCTAACTATTCATAATGTGTTTCATGTCTCAATGCTGAAGAAACATGTTCCCGATGCCAACCAAGTGATTGAGCCATAGACGGTACAGGTTCAAGAAGATCTCAGTTATGATAGTCGACCTATTCAGATAATAGATCGAGCAGTCAAGAAACTAAGGAACAAAGAGGTACCCCCTAGTAAAGGTTCTATAGCTAAACCAGAAGTACGAAGAGACAACTTGGGAACCAGAAGATAGCATGAGGCAAAAGTATCCGGAGCTATTACAAGTTCGAGGATGAACTTTTTATAACGTAGGGAGGATTGTAACGCTCGAAAATTTTTCCAAAAAAAAAGAAATATAAAAATTTGTTTAAAGGCATTAGAGCCGAGACTCGAAACCAAGACCCCTCGTTTAGCATTAATTTAAGTTTCCATTAGGTGGTAGTAAAACATTACATTGAGATATGGAACTAATATAAGATAAGTGTCAGTAATCACCTCTTTATGGAAGTTGTTTCAACTTCCACTTAGTATATAAATGATAGAAAGAAGAGGAAACCAAAGATTTTCTCATTCTCCTTCTCCCTCTCACCGAAAATAAGAAAAGAGAAACTAGGGTTTCTCTCTTAGTGCCAAAGGGTGGGTGGATTGTGCGAAGGAAGTAGACGGGGAGTACTACGCTAGATCCTACGCCGGTGTAGTAAGTTTAGAAGCATAAAGAGGTAAGTAGATCACTCACCTGCAGTAAGAGTAGTTCTCGTTTGATTTTTAGTCATCGTAGAACATGATTCTAAGTCTTTTGGTGTTTGTGATCTTAGTATAGCAAGACCAAGGTCTTGATTCACCCCAAAATGAGTTTTGGGAGTAAGGGCACGAAAGGCGCTCGATAAAAGTTCAGAGTAAGACCGAGGTCTTACTAAGTCCTAGAACGAGTTTTGGGACTAAGCATTAATGTAAGTACAAGACCAAGGTCTTGATGTGTTTTCAAAACAAGTTTTGGGAACATTACTTTTTTTAAGTGCAAAGAATATGCTAAGTTACGCATTTTAAGTACAAGCATGAGTACAAGTTTAAGTATATTACTTTTATTAAGTGACATGTACCGGGCCGAGGCCCACAGATCTAGGCGAGCCTAGTAGAGATGCTCTAGTAGGGTTCGGAGGCTAGCTACCCCGAAACCTATTAGGGATGCGCGCATTAGTACTATACCGGGCCCATCAGCAGGATGTTTATTTATTTTGAAGTATAAGAAGTATAAGAATATAAAAGTTTCAAGTTTTCAAAAGCAAGCATTTGTTTCAAGCATGTTAAGCATTTTTTAGTTCAAGCAAGGTTTTCAAATGCAAGCATTTATTACAAGTGTATTCATGAGCATATTCATGTTAAGCATGACATTTCTAGTTCCATATGTTTTTAAAGCAAACATTCTTTTAATCATGAGCATGTTTAATATCGATCGCATGTTTTGTGTGTAACGCCCGACCTTATATCTACCCTAAAGGCGGGGTTACGGGTCCATACATTCAAATCATTTATTATCTTAAGCATGTATATCCAAACAAAACAGTTACAATAAAAGAAATGTAGTAAGCATGCTTATTGAAGACTAATTTACCAAGCAAGGTTTTCTTTTCATTTCTTTTATATCTACATGCATTTACAACCTAACAGGAAGATCATTTAACACACTATAGCATGGAATCTCAAGTAAGAATATAGCAAGAGTTATCTAGTCTTAGATACATGCAAAAGAAGCATTCATAAGAAATTAGCATTCATAAGAAACAGAAAATAGTAAATATCTAGCATTTTACTTAGCATGCATACTACAAAGTTTAGACATTAATGATAGTGTTATCTAGCATGACATAGGTTCCATATCTCTAACTTAATCACAGTAGAGTAGTCATGATCATCACACATTCAGAGTATAGCAATACAATTTCAATCTTTCATTAGAAGCAGTTTAGATTCTAGACAAAAACAAGGTAGATAGAATCTTTCGTTCTTTCCCGAGCCATCACCACACACATCCTCTAGCCTTCCCTCTGCCTCTTCCTTTAGTTCAAGTATTTCTTACCGCTATCTGCAGCATAAGAAAAACAACATGAACTAGTAAGCAAAACATGCTTAGTAAGAATCCGGGCCTACTCGCAAAACCATATCGATACATCATATCATGTACTCAGTAATCAAGATAGAACAAGATTATAAGCATCATAAGCATCTCATCAAAGCATCATAAGCATCACATCAAATATCTCTAAGTACTTACAGAACAAGATTATCACATAATTAGAAATGTTTTTCAAAAAGTTTCATAAAGGTAAGTACTTAAAAATATCATATCATCATCTAGGGCCCAGTTGTAGTACCACATCATGCGCGTTCCCTAATAAATTGGGGTAGCGAGCCACCAATCTAATTAGAGCAGGACCCTTCCGTCCTACCAATGCCATGACCTTCAGTTAACATGCACATTGGATTTGTTTAACGACCCCCTTCCGAGTCGGGTACACAACTTTCAAAGTAAAGTAATTTATCATGCAATTACTCGTATATGTATATGCCTAAAGGTACTCTTAATCACTTCTCAAAGGGACACACCACACATTCGGGTGCTCTTGATCCCCTAGGGACACACCACACATTCGGGTGCTCTTGATCCCAGTTTCAATAGAGTATCCCTTTTTTTTAAGCATATTATCAAACACATCACGTTCATATCATAAGAGTGCCCCCATGGGTCATAAGGCATGCTTTTATACCTAACAAGATAGGTCACATCATTTATACACACATCATATAAGTGGTAGCATGCTTCATGGTTTCATTAAATACTTCCCAACCCTAGAACCATGGTTGGTCTAAAGTCAAGGGTAGGGAGTTCTTTTGGTTTTTTTTAATCAAGCATTCATTCATGCATTTCTACAAACACTTCAAGTGTACTTCATGTTAACAATTAAACATGGATTATACTTCAAAGTGGGGTTAGCTTCCACTAACCCTAACTTACAAGGGGTGGCCGAAACTCATAGGATGGCTAGGCTAGGTTTTTGAGATCCAAACTTCACACAAACATTTACACAAACACTTCATCTACACTACTAATCATGGAAACATAATAGGATATCAAGAAACTCAAAAACCCTTAGCCTTTCTCCTCTTGGCCGAAAGTTGCATGGTGGCTAAACCCTAATTTTTGTTATCACAACATGATAGAAAGTCATCATACATAGATACCCTAAGTTCCTAGGAATCTCCTCATGCAACAAAAGTAACCAAGACCTAAGGCTTGGTGGTGGCCGAATCCTTGTAGGGTACCAAACCCTACTTTTTGTCCTTCCAAAAATTTAGAAACATCACATATGAGTATAAAGTTCCTAGGGGTACTAACATGCATCAAAGTATGATCAAAAACCTTCTCTTGGACCCCCTTACAAGAAGTGGCCGAAACTTCCACTAGGGAAGTTCTTGTGAATTTTCAAAAGGATGAAACAAGTAACCATTCAATAGCGATTATGTTGCAGGCGAGAGGACACTTACATCCTAGCGCTGGAATTTCGCCTTCTCTTAAACCGTAGGGTGCCCTACACTTGAAGGGTACGTGACAATCCCTTTTCTTCCAATTTTTCCTCTAGGGTTCCTTGGTCTTGGTAGAGAGCAATGACACTTGAACTCTCCTTCTTGCAATTGCCCTAGGGTTAGAACCCTAGGATGGTGTTTTCGAAAATGGAAAGGGAGAAGTCTTCTTGCTTTTTTTTCGAAAATGAAGTGGGGAAGAAGAAGGAAAAAGTGTAACTTCCTTTCCCCCTCTCTTATTTATACTCTTCTCATGAAGAGGCATGTCTCTTCGCTTCCCTCGATTTAACAAGAATGTTTCTTATTCTCTCTACATGAAATATTGCTTGGTTCATTGGTTATGACATGGTGAGTGCAACTAGGAGGTTCAAGGTTCAATCCTTGCTTCCTCCTTTCTAGCTCTTCTTTTTATCACAATTTGCACTAACCCATATCAAAGCCCATTAAGCCAAGCCCATCATGAAATTTCATAATATTAATAATATTTCATGGATATAATATTTCATGCTAATATTTCATGATAATAATATTTCATGAATATAATATTTTATGCTAATATTTCATGATAATAATATTTCATGAATATAATATTTCATGCTAATATTTCATGATAATAATATTTCATGAATATAATATTTCATGCTAATATTTCATGATAATAATATTTCATGAATATAATATTTCATGTATTCATGACATTTCATAGCATGTGATTGCATGAAATTTATATCATTTCATTATAACCATTTTCATACATTGTCATGATTTTACATTGACAAATTTGGGGTGTTACATTGTGAGAGTAGATATCTACTTACTAAGCAATTTGCTTATAGTTTGCATCCTTTTACTGCAGATAAAGGTAAAGAAAAGTGTAAGACAAGGAGGCTAAAGGAAGGATGATTTGTGTCAGTGGCGATGGAACCGTGGAGTGAGACCTTGGGATGAGACTTGCTTAGTGTTAATCTTATCATTTACGCAAAGATTATAAGTTGTTTTAATTCCGCAAAGCTTATAAGATTGAGATGTTTCATAACTTACTAGTTGAGTTGCATGCTAGATGGTTTACGATTTAGTCCAAGTATTATGATTGTGAGTCCTTTAATCATAGTTAGTAGTGAAAATATTTATTCATGATCTCCTGGTATGTTTCTGAAGTCTGGAATTGAAATTCCAAAAGTATTAGTCGACTGCTCAAGGTAGCAGTCGACTACCCTCAATAAATTTGAGGGAATAGAAAGATTGGTCGAGTGATTTCTAGGTGGAGTCAACTGCACCAGTCGACTGGTAACTCCACCAGTCGGCTGGTCTAGGGCCAACTTTCGAACAGAAAGATTGGGGGAGTGATTTGGCCTAGGAGTCGACTGACACCAGTCGACTGCTCAAGGAGTCAGTTGACTGGTCCTGGTTAAGCAGAAAGAGATGTGATGCCCTTCTAGAATGTGGAGAGAGGGTCATTATAGTTTGGTATCAGAGCAAGTTTTCGCTCGTCCGCCACACTGACATCAAGCATCAATCCTGCCACCTACCAAGTAAGAAAGTGCATATGTTTAGTTTTATATACATGTCTTTCGTTCAACATATGCTATTATGATTATGATGATAGTGAAGTAATGTCCTTGTTCTCATTATAATAGTAAGAGAATGGCAAGGGGATGTCCCAGGAAGGCCCAAAATGAGGAGCGAGCTCCTAGAGGGCAAGAGATAACAGAGTCAGTACCAAGACCAAATCTTTTAGAAGTGGTGGCTCAGTTACAAAGGCAGATAGCAGAACAGCAGCAAGTTATTGTCACCATGATGGCTAACCAGGAGGCCGCTCCCATTACCCCGCTGGTGGAGAACGTAGTGGCACCAGTTGTGACCGAAGATCCATCAATTACATCTGTAGTCCCGAAAAGGGGGGGGGGGTAAGGCAAGAAGCATACCTTATCTAGTGGCTGAAGCTGAAACCAAATAACTTCTCAGGCACAAGCGAACCCTGGGATGATCAAGCATGGTTCAAAACTTTGGAAAGCATAGTAGAACTACTGGACTGGCCTGAGGTAGAGAAGATAAAGTGCGCCTCCTTCTGCCTTACCGAAGAATACTTTCACATGCGAGTAACCAACAAGCATTATGATGAATTCACGGAGTTCAGACAAGGAGAACTATCTGTGGATGAAGCAGTGAAGAAGTTCAACCGGCTAGCTCGTCTGTGCCCAGAGCTAGTTGGCACTGAAAGAGAAAGAGTCAGGCTAATGCTCAAGATGTTAAGGCCTGAGATAGCTTTAAATATGGCCAGCGGTGTTAATAGGCCACAGATCTCAGAAGAACTGATAAGTAGTGCTTTGATCACTAAGCACTACTTAAACAATATAAAGGCCACTATGATGCAACAGAAACAAGTAGCAGTCCAGAAATCTCAGGGTAACCCGCAGAACTGGAAGGGGAACCAAAATAAAAGGAAGCAAGGGGATCAAAACACATCGGAAAGCAACAAAGAAAGTTCATCAAGCAAGTACCCCAAATATCCTCAATGTTCAAAATGTGGGAGGATGCACCGAGGAAAATGTCGCCAAGGCATGAGTGGGTGCTATATCTGTGGAGTAGAGGGGCATACGGCCAAGGCTTGCGCTACCAAAGCAAATCCACCTCCACCACAATTTATTCAGTACGGGGGAAAGTCTGCACAGTTGCACCAGATGCAACCAGCATTGGAACGACCCTACATCAGCCAAGGGAGAGTGGAAGCCTCACCAGTCCTGAGCAACGCCAGGATTTTCACCATCACCAAGGAAGAGGTGACAAATTCTCCTACCGTGGTCACAGGTAGAATACTCATCTTATTTCATTATGCTAATGTGTTATTCGATACTAGTGCAACACATTCTTTTGTGTCTATGTCATACTCCAAGAAGCTAGGGATTCCACTAGAAATGCTAAATGATAAGTTCTTAACGACCTTACCTTCGGGAGAGGTCATGACATCTACTCAGTGGCTAAGAGCTGTACCAATTCAGATTTCTAACCGAGAACTCTATGGTGATTATTAGTTCTTGAGATGAAGGATTACGATATCATTTAGGGATGAATTCCTTGAGCAAGTACAGTATCTCTATTGAATGCCGTAAAAGAAGAGTAAAGTTCACGCTAGAAGCAGAACTTCCATTCGAGTTTGTCGAAGACCTAATGAGAAAGACAAAAATGTTACTTTCTAACCTATAAGCTCACAAGGTGTTAGGGAATGGATGTTCTGGTTACTTAGCACACGTAATAGATGCAAGGCAAAGAGAAGGCTAAAGAAAGAAGAAGTGCAGGTAGTATGTGACTATCTAGAGGTGTTTCCTGAAGAGTTACCAGGACTCCCTCCTAATCGAGAAATTCAGTTTGAAATTGAGTTGGCTCCAGGTACCAACCCGATTTCAAAGGCACCTTATCGTTTGAAATTTTAGCTTATTTAAAATTTTAAAATGCTTAAACTTAATAATTTTTCAAAATTTAAACATGATTTTTTAAAATTCAAATTTAACTTTTTAATTATTTTTTAAAATCTTCAGACTTAAATTTAACTTTTCAATATAAGATTTAATTTTTCAAATCATTGTACTTAAACTTATTCATTAAATGGTTTAAGTTTCTATTCATTCACTTACCTAAAAATTACTTAATTTAATTTTTGTAAATATTTCTATACAAAGAAATTCTTTAGGATAATCATTTTTGGAAAAATAAGTTTTGCAAAAGTCATCTTGGGTTTCACTTAGAATTTTTTTTTCATTTAGAAAAATATTTACAGTTCGGGCTTTGATATATATATATATTTGGACTTGAGTTTTTTTTTAAATTCTCTTGTATTTATATCTCCTGTGGTATTTTTCAAAATCATTTTAAACATAAAATTTCTCCGTTGCAGTTCTTTATTATTTTTACCTTTTCTAAAGGTGAGAAAAAAAGAAGAATTTGTTTTTCAAATCGTTAAATAAATGTAGTTTTCAAATGTTTTTTTTCTAAACTTAGTATCTTTTAAAAAATATTTTTAAAATTCTTTTTTTTTGGATCAAACCCTAAGACTCAGAGGAAGATCAACTTATGGTCAACAAGCCTCTTAGGACTGTGTCAGGTTTATGGGGAATTCAAATTAAAAGTAGTATTAGATGTTTTTAAAATACTATATTTTCAAAAACATTTTGAAAATACAATATTCTCATTTTCCAAAATATTTTTTTAAAATCTTTTCATCTTTTGAACGTCTCAAAAACCTTTAGAAAATTGCTTGAGTTTGGTAAAATCTCGAAGACACATAGGGAAGTTCTTCTCATAGTTAACAAGGTTTCATAGGATTATGTTAGATTAGAGAGAAAACCAAATCATGAAATTTATTATTTTTCAAAAATTAAAACACATATTGAAAATACTTTATATGATTGGAAAATCTCTAAGACACGTAGAAAAGTTTCTTGTGGTCAACAAGGTTCCTAGGATTGTGTTAGATTTTCAAAAATTCAAATTAATAAAGTACTTAGATTTTCAAATTTCTTTTCTTAAGTAGTTAGAATTCCTTATAATATTTTCTAAAAAAGGATACTTTGTTTTTTTTTTTAAAAAGGGAGGATCCCTGAAAATATTTTTCTAAAAATCTTTTCAAAGTTCCTTCAAAAATCATCTCCAAAAAAAAAGGAAATATGCAAACTTTCAAGATAATAGGGAGAGAATCATAATTTAATGGGGAGCATGTTACTTAAGTGTAAATATTTTTCAAAAATACTTCTCTTCGAAAACTCTTTCAAATGTCTTTCTACTTAGGTTTTTTTTTTTACAAAGAAAATTTATCCCTTACTTAAGAAATTTTATTCTCCTTTATCTTGAGGATTAAAACTAAGTGGCTAAAAGTTTTGAACTTAGACTTATTGACCCATGCTTAGTCTCAAATCATACTTGGAATCAGCAATAGGTGGCTAAAAGTTCTAAACTTAGACTTATTGACTCTTGCTTAGACTTAAATCATTAAATGCTTTAAGCTCTTTTTTGCTTATCATGCTTGGACTCAATAAGAATATCAACTTGATTCAAATTCTTGTCTTTAGCATTAATTCTGGATTCTTGCATAATTATGTTGGACCGGTGCCGTTGATACAGGGGGGTGGGTGAATATCGACCGTAAAAAAATCTTTTGCGGAAATCGTCTTTCGTATACTTTCAAGATTCGTTCTAATCAAGGAGTTAGTAGCACAGCGGAAAATAAAACAGTAAAGTAAAGAACAACACAAATTGCACATGAGATTTTACTTGGTTCTCGACCCCCCAGGGTCAGTACATCCAAGGCCTAAGCATGGGAACACCCATCCACTAATGGTCTCCTTTCTGGACTTTCCGGAGGCGGAGAAACCCGTCTTATAGTGCAAGAGTTACAAACAAAAAGATAGATAAATTGAAGTGCAGAATGTAATCTCAAACCGAACAAACAGAATTGAAACTCGGCCGATCTGGACCTCCGAAGTGCCGCGCACTTCCTCCTGGAGCCTCCTGGTCATAGAGCTTCGTCGTTAGTGCTTTGTCGTCACTTGGGAAGTTTAGAATGGTTTCGGAAAGTTGTATTGAGTTGAGGGGTCGAAGCCCCTTTATATAGTACTCATGGGGGCGCCTCAAGAGGCTTGGTCAAACATCATCTCCGCGTCGAACTCACAGCAGGGATAATTTTTCCCTTCCCAGGCGCCTGTCTCATCACAAGCGCCTGGGAGCCTTCAGGCACCCCTATTAACAGGCGCCCTATAGCTCTGGGGCGCCTGTATTAATACAGGCCCTGGATGCCTCTTCCAGATCAGTTGTGTTCGCTTGTTTGCCTTGTTTCCATCTTTTAGGTACCTGTAATAACATAACAGACAAGACAAACATGCAGATAATCTTAACCTTAAGAAAATGTTTCTAACTTCGAATTTTTGCGAAACCCTAGGTCGAACCGACGTAAGTTCCCATCCCCGGGAACGCGCTTTCAACCTACTCCTCTCAGGAGATGGTTGCCACCCAGTCCATTCGGGTGGACTTTTACTTAGCCTTCGATACTCTCGGATCTCGAGATGTCCGAACCTCGACCCGTCTCTACTTATGTCTTTAGTTATCGCTCAGCTAAGTTGCTCAATCCCTCGGACCAAGACTTCGTGCCCAAACCCTAGGTCCAGGACTTAGGTGCCCAGCCCTCGGCCAGGACTTAGTACCCAATTCCTCGAACCAGGTCTTCGGTGCCCAACCCTCGGCCATGACTTAGTGCCCAATTCCTTGAATCAGGTCTTCGTGCCTAGGTTAACTAGGACTTTTCATCACTTTGTTACTCCTCTCTTGACTACCCTTCCCTTGTTCAGTGTATCACTGACTTAAGATATTGTTAAACATTGAAACAATTAGGGGAGGACATCACTGATGCATCTTGCACCAACAGTCTCCCCTTTTTTGATGTTTGACAATATCTTAAGTTAGATTGGATAAAAGGGCTAAACCTTGGAAAAAATAATCTAAGTTTTGAAAGTACATTTTGATCTTTGGGAGAAAACCATTTCTTTTCTAAGATAAGCTCACTCTCCCCTTTTTGAAAAAGAAATTTTGATTTTCATTGATCCTTTGGGAAGAAACAAAAATTTTCTAACTTAAGCTCTCACTCTCCCCCTTTGTCATACATAAAAAAAATGACCAAAATACTTGCACCAACAATGAATAAAAGATTTCCTTTTGAAAGTACTTAGTATAATTTTTTAAAGCATAGCAAAAAGCTAGTAAAAAAAACTAAGTACTTTAAATTTCTCAAACAATATTAGTATTTGAAAAATCTACTTTGAAAAGTATTGTGCAAAAAATATTTCGTGTTTGTAGGATAATATTTGAACTTTGGAAAAAATTTTGCCTTAGAAAAACTTGCATTTCGAAAAGATTTTGCAAAAGATTGCACTCAGGAAGATGATTTTTAAAGCATAAGCTTTTTTGAAAATATAAGTGATAGTAATTAAGGCATAGTTTTCAAAGGATATTTTAAAAGATAGTGATTTTTCAAGCACAACTTTCGAAAAACATTTTAAAAGATAGAGAAGTTTAAAGCACAGTTTTCGAAAATTTTTTTAAACCACTCCCCTTGTATCCAACACCGTTTGACTCTATCTAAGTGCCTTAAGGGACTTTAGTGTTGACCTAAGAGGCTTGTGTCTAATTGTGTAGGTCAAACAATTTTCAAAAAGATATAATTTTAAAAAAATGTATAATATAGATAAGCACTCAAACAAGCATGAAATCCATAAAAACATTATTATGTTAAAACATTATTTCGAAGATATATTTTTAGAAAAATATTCTAAGTATTTTGGAAAATAATTTTGAAAAAAAATTTCAATTCATTAGTCCTTAACATCGCACCCATTTTAGATGTCTCAGTACAAGCAAGCAAGGTTGCCTTATGGGTGTATTATGAGATACTTGAATAATTTTTCTTAATTTATTGTTAAATCTAAGGCTTTAATCAAAACTTGTGTTAGATTTAAATTTAACAAACAGTAAATTGAATTTGATTTTCAGTAATTGGCTTCCAGGTCTTGGCGAGGCACAAGGCCTTCTTTGACCATAGCCTTATTGGAGCAACAACCCTTTCTTTGACAAAGCCTTTTACTGAAAATTCATTTTCAAAGTTATCTTTTGAAAATTTTTGGTCTAACTAGCTTAGGTTTTGGATCGGTAGCTCCACCAGACTAAACAGACCAAGTAGTATATACTTGACCTTATTAGAAGGGCTTCCCTAACGTACTATCATCTCACCTCCACCTAATATTAGGTTGTTCAAGTTTCAACTATTCTTTTCCTATAACCGTTCTAAGTCATGCATAAATTTAAATATGAATGACATGACATATATTAAAACATAGCAGATGCATGGCATGACAGTTATGCATGAGTCAAACAATTCAAATCATTTTATTTAAGTTTCTAATAATGTATCAAATTCCTGATTTGATACATGTTGTGTGAACCCACGAATATGTCAACCCATTTTGACATATTTAATATTATTAATTTAATTGTTACAGTTTGGGTAAGTTTTTATTTAATTTGAGTTTAAGTTATTTACGAATTAATTGGATTTAAGTTAATTATGAATTAATTGGAGTTAAATTAATTAAGAATTAATTAATTAAGGATTAATTGGAAGTTAAATTAATTAAGGATTAATTGAAGTTGATTAATTAAAGATTAATTGAAGAATTAATTGAATTAACGTTAATTGAAGTTGAAATAATTAAAGATTAATTAAGTTAATTAAAAAATTAATTAAAATTAAATTAAGGATTACTTAAATTAATTACGAATTAATTAACATTTAAATTAATAAATTAAGGATTAATTAAAGTTAAGAATTAATTGATCTTAATTGTTAAATAAAGGATTAAATTAAAGTTTAAAAATTAATTAAAATTTAATCAAAGTTTTTAAAGTTTATCTTGATTTAATTTTCAAAATTTCTGGGTTGGTTAAGTGTTGTGGGTTTAATTTCATCATCTTCATTATTTCGAAAATATCTGATTCTTTTACTATTTCTTCTTTATTTATCTTTTCAAGTTTTTCTAACGATTCTGATTTATTTGAATCTTTGTGAACTTTATTAACTATAGCCTTGATCTCAGAAACTTCATCTTCCTCCTCATCCTCATCACACCCTTCAATATCCTCATAGTAGGTGGAGTAATTTGGGCCACTAGTTAATGTTTTGTAATAATTTTTAGGATTATCCAAGATAGTAATTAAACTATTATCTAAAAGAATTTCATCTTCATTATCCTCAGAATTATCCTCATAACAATCATCAAAAATATTTTCAATATTTTTAGGATTAATCTCATAATTTTCAGAGTTAATTTCAGAATTATCAATAAAATTTTCAAATTTAATTTCAGAGTTATCATTAAAATTTTCAAATTTGAATCCAGAATTATCAGTAAGATTTTCAAATTTGAATTCAGTGTTATCAGTAAGATTTTCAAATTTGAATTCAGAGTTATCAATAAGATTTTCAAATTTGAATTCAGAGTCATCAGTAAGATTTTCAAATTTGAATTCAGAGTTATCAGTAAGATTTTCAAATTTGAATTCAGAGTTATCAGTAACATTAGAATTAATTTCAGAAATTGATGAATTAATATTAAAGATTAAACAATTAATTTATGATATTTTAGTAATATCTATATTTTCTAATTGAGCAGGCAAAACGTTAATTTGACTATGCAGTAATTTTAACTTTCCAGAAAAATTATCTAACTTATCATACGATTGTGCAGGAAATTGAAAATTTCTAGGAATGTAAATTTTCCGTACCTTTGCCGGACACTTATTTTTATAATGTCCGTACTTTTCACATTTGAAGCACCGTATTTGACTTTTATCCTTCCGGATTCCGGGCGCAGGTACCTCCTTTGCTTCCGGTGCCGTCGATAGAGGGGGGGGGGGTGAATATCAACCGTAAAAAAATCTTTCGCGGAAATTGTCTTTCGTATACTTTCAAGATTCATTCTAATCAAGGAGTTAGTAGCACAGCGGAAAATAAAACTGTATAGTAAAGAACGACACAAATTGCACACGGGATTTTACTTAGTTCCTGACCCCCCAGGGTCAGTACATGCAAGGCCTAAGCACGGGAATGTCTGTCCACTAATGGTCTCCTTTCCAGACTTTCTGGAGGTGGAGAAACCCATCTTACAGTGCAAGAGTTACAAACAAAAAGATAGATAAATTGAACTGCAAAATGTAAACTCAAACCGAACAAACAGTATTGAAAATCGGCCGATCTGGACCTCCGAAGTGCCACGCACTTCCTCCTGGAGCCTCCTGGTCATAGAGCTTCATCGTTAGTGCTTTGTCGTCACTTGGGAAGCTTAGAATAGTTTCGGAAAGTTGTATTGAGTTGAGGGGTCGAAGCCCCTTTATATAGTACTCATGGGGGCACCTGTGTTGAAGGGGGGCGCCTCAAGAGGCTTGGTCAAACATCATCTCCGCGCTGAACTCGCAACAGGGATAATTTCTCCTTTCCTAGGCACCTATCTCATCACAGGCGGCTGGGAGCCTTCAAGCGCCCCTATTAACAGGCACCCTATAGCTCTGGGGCGCTTGTATTAATACAGGCGCCCTGGATGCCTCTTCCAGATCAGTTTGTGTTCACTTGCTTGCCTTGTTTCCATCTTTAAGGTACCTGCAATAACATAACAGACAAGACAAACATGCAGATAATCTAAACCTTAAGAAAATGGTTCCTACTTCAGATTTCCGTGAAACCCTAGGTCGAACCGACGCAAGTTCCCACCCTCGGGAACACGCCTTCAACCTACTCCTCTCAGGAGATGGTTGCCACCCAGTCCATTCGGGTGGACTTTTACTTAGCCTTCGATACTCTCGGATCTCAAGACGTCCGAACCTCGACCCGTCTCTACTTATGTCCTTAGTCATCGCTCAGCTAAGTTGCTCAATCAGTCGGACCAAGACTTCGTGCCCACACCCTAGGTCCAGGACTTAGGTGCCCAGCCCTCGGCCAAGACTTAGTGCCCAATTCCTCGAACCAGGTCTTCGGTGCCCAAACCTTGGCCAGGACTTAGTGCCCAATTCCTCGAATCAGGTCTTTGTGCCTAGGTTAACTAGGACTTTTCATCACTTCGTTACTCCTCTCTTGACTACCCTTCCCTTGTTCAGTGTATCACTGACTTAAGTATATTGTTAAATATTGAAACACTTAGAGGAGAACATCACTGATGCATCTTGCACCAACAAATTATTTGTTATTTATTAATCATTTGCTTTCCATAAAATTAAAACTTGATGTTTTTTAACTTTTTCAAAATTTTCTTATGATTTTGCTAAACTCATAGGCTTTGATACTCAGTTTTTTTTACCTTCTCCTTTATCAATTTTTTTCCAAAAAGAGGGAGAGTAGAGAAAATTAAATATTCTGTCAATGAATATCTATTGCAAATATTTTTTTGATATATTACAAAAGGGGAGTGAAGAAAAAGTAAAGTTAAAAATTAAAATTTTCCCTTTAAAAATAGACTTTGTTCTGAAAGAATTTTTTTAAAAGGAAAAACTCTATGTTTTCAAAAATATTTTCACTTTAAACTTAGAATTTCTTTTGCTCAGATGTTTTTCAAACACTTGTTCAAAAAATTATACTTAGTTTTTTTTAAAGTGGAAATTGCACATTTTCAAAAGCTTCACGGGGGAGTATTTCATATTAAAGGGGAGCTTCATGCATTTTTAAAAACTTAAAACAAAATTTTTCCAAACTTCCAATCAAAGTATTTTTCAAAAGTATTGTAACATGTTTAAAATTGATGTTTCAATCCTATTTTTGGAAAAGTTGTGAAATCCCTTACTTAAAGTTATTTAAGAAAACTCAAAATTCTCTGTTAGAAATTTTGTTCACCCATGTATGTTTTTGATATATGTCAAAGGGGAAGGAAATGGTCAAAGTTAAGTTAAGTGTTTTATAAATTATTAAGGGGGAGTATGAGAAATAAAGAGGAAACTTTATTTTGTTCAAAATTACAATACTTCATTGGTTTTAAATTTTCTTTCTTAACTATTATAATTTTTACTAAACATTGAATTGTATTGCCATAAATCAAAAAGGGGGAGATTGTTGGTGTCAGAAGCACCATATAAAACCTTGTTTTGATATTGGCAAAGGGTTCAAAGTTAAGTATTATTGGTGATCTAATGTGTTTCATTAAGTGTGCAGGAAAGTCCTAGTTGAGCTAGGCACGAAGTCTTGACCTGCTGGGTTGAGCATGAAGTCCTGGTCGAGGATTGGGCATGAAGTCCTGGCTGAGGGCTAGGCACCAAAGACCTAACTGAGGGTTGGGTATGAAGACCAGGTTCGAGGAATTGTGCAAGAAGACCTGGTCGGAGACTAGACACCAATGACCTGATCCGGAAGATCGGGCAGGAGACTTAGCTGAGCGAGAACTGCGGACAGAAGTTGAGATGGGTCAAGGTACGAATGTCTTGAGATCCGGGAGTCTTAGAGGTCGAGCAAAAGTCCAATCGAAGGAGCCGGTTGGCAAAAGGTAACTTCTCCAGAGTAGAGTAGGTGAGGGTGTGTTCCCCGGAAGAGGGAACAGTAGGCGTCGGTTTGACCTAGGATTTCATTTTGAAATCCAAAGTCAGAACCAAAACAACTTTGGTTGTTATTTCATGCATATTTATTATATTATTGTGCTCTTGGACAAACCCTGGTTATAGGCTGAAGGAAGTGGGCTGCTGCGATACCAGGCACCTAAAAGGGTTCAGGCGCCTGAGAACCCAGGCGCTTGAATGGTATCAGGCACCCCAGAAGGGGTTCTTCCAGCGGCTGCACCACATCAGCTCCCAGGCGCCTGTGAGCTCAAAGGCGCCTCAATTGTCCCAGGCGCCCAAGAATGGTGATAAGCATTGGCTGAGTCTGCAGATAAGGATGCGACCAAAATGAGTGATGTGGTAGGCGCCCAACAACCATCAGGCGCCCGAGAAGCTATTATAAAAGGGGCTTCACCTCTTTGCTTCCAGACAATAACTCAAGCACTCAAACATGCTAATACAAGCTTCCGTGCTCAAGCCTTCTACACCGACAACGTTCAAGATGTTGGATCGAGAAGCCCGATAGAGGGGGGGTGAATATCGGAAAACTTTCGGATTTGTATAAGAGTAGGTACGCAGCGGAAATTAAAGAAAAGACACAGAGACGCAATCGATTTACTTGGTTCGGAGCCTGTGTCGACTCCTACTCCAAGGCCCACGGTCATTGACCGTTTACTTTGGGCAATTCTATATTTGGCGCAAATAAGTTACACAATTTGATTTACAAAATTAAATGCAATAAAATATTAAATAAAAAATACGCTCTTCTTTTTACCGACGTCCGGAGTAGGTCGACTCTTTCGGGGCAGTAGGACGTCGTCAGCTCGAGGTGAAGCGTTTCCGGAGCAAGGCGTGAGCACAGAAGAGCGTGGAAGCTTTGGAACGAAGTTGATGTGAAGCTTGGGGTCGAGGGGTGCTATTTATAGCACCTAGGGCGCCCTGGACGTCGGGGGCGCCCTGCCACGCGTCAGGCGATCCGCAGATTGATCGGTCAACTTCTATCCCGCTCGAACAGGGATTAAGGTTGACCACGGGGGCGCTTTGGTCGTAGAGGGCGCCTTGGCTGACTTCTTCCGCGTAGAAATCTCGGCTGTGGATAAGGCTGGAGCTTCGCAGTCTTGGGCTGGAGGCGCCTTGGCTGCTGAGGGCGCCTTCGCTGACGAGGGCGCCTTCGCTGCTGAGGGCGCCTTGCCCAGTAAGCAGTTGAAGCCTTTTTTGCTTCGCTTGGTTTTGGTTCACCTTGAGGGCGCCCTGGACACTCAGGGCGCCTTACTCAGCTGCTGCCTCACTCCTTTGAGGTTCTCTGAGTTGCAGACACACGTTCCTTCGGTCCTGCATCCAGGGTTAGTCCAAAACACAATAACACAATTAATTATTTATTTTATACAGCCTTAGCTGTCTTGGTTCTGACTTTGGTCTCCAAAATGGAGTCCTAGGTTGAACCGACGCCTACTGTTCCCTCGACGGGGAACGCGTCCTCACCTACTCCTCTCGGGAGAATTTACCTGATGCCAACCGCTCCCTTGGTTGGACTTTTGCCTGACGGTCCTTTGTCAGGGCTTGGATGCCGAGCTGTCCTTCGCCCGGTGCCTAGTAGTCCTTCGCTAGGTCTTTTGACTCTGCCATTCCTTCCCCAGTGCCTAGCAGTCCTTTGCTAGGGCTTTAGTCCCAAGCTGTCCTTCGCCTGGAGCCTAGCAGTCCTTCGCTAGGGCTTTGGATACTGGCAGTCCTTCACCAGTTGCCTAGCAGTCCTTCGCTAGGGCTTTTTGCCCAGGCATTCCTTCGCCAGTGCCTAGCAGTCCTTCGCTAGGGCTTTCACTGCACACTAGATTAACTTGTTAGAAAACAAGAAGGACTTAACTTTTGACCTATGTTGCCATTATCAAAACACAGGTTTGACTTGGGTGCATTCTGCACCAACAATCTCCCCCTTTTTGATTTATGGCAACCCTAGTTCAAAAAGTTAAGTTTAAGCAAGACATGAAAAAGTTTTGTTCCCTCCCCCTGGAAGGAATCTCCCCCTATGTTTTTCAAAAATTCGTGGGGTTTTAAAAACTTTACTTGTGCTTAAGTTTTAGGTACTTAGAAGTAACTTAAAAATACATAGTAGAGTTTTTTAAAGCATAATTTGAGTTTAAAGTCTTAAGTTTTACAGTACTCAAAATGTTAGCTTAAATACTCGGTAGGATATAACAAGCTTAAGTACTTAGTAGGTTTTGAAACACTTTAGTACTTAACAATTTTGAAAAACTTTAGCTTTAGAGTAAAAATAATTTTGACAAGCTTAAGTAGAAACCTTTTGAAAGGCTAGAGTACTTTGCAAAATTTGAAAGCTTTAAGTATTTTGACAAGCTTAAGTAGAAACCTTTTGAAAGGCTAGAGTACTTTGCAAAATTTGAAGCTAGAGTACTTAGCAAAATTTTGAAAGCTTTAAGTAAAGAATTTTGAAACTTTTTGAATAAAGGAAAAATTTAGAAAAAAATAATTTTTCTCTTTCCTATCTCTATCTCCCCCTTTGCCATATATCAAAACAGATAAATATAGCATGAATTAAAATAAATAATAATTTACTGTACTGAACCAGTTTGATTTATACTAAATCAATCAATTTTTGTCTGTAGGGACCTGTCTAACCCAATTAGCTACTTACTAACTGTTATATACAGTAGTTTTTGCTAGGGTTAGTCAAGTTAAGTGTTTCTGTTCAAGTTAGATTTTCTAAGCTTGACACTTAACTTGATTGCTGTATAAGTTGTATTTAGTGCCCCAATTACTGTAGATGCACTGACTTAAAGCATCTTGAATTAAGGCAAAGACCTAAGCATCTCAACCCTTTCTAGGTTATCAATCATAAGTACCCTAAGGTGCTTGTGAGATGCTGGCTTCTAAGTCTATAGGTGCATGCAGTTCTAGGGTTAGGGCCTAGCCTAAGTCCATTTTCGAAAAATCCCTAGTTTTGAAAGGGGGTAGTTTTTAAATAAAACTAAGTCGAAAGTGAAAAAAAACTGATTTTAAAATTAAGTAAAGCAAATTTTCAAATTCTATTTTTAGAAACAATTTTAAAAAAATAGAGCAAAAAAAATTGAGTTTCTCTATTCTACAGAGCACAATCCTAACTGCCTTCTTAGTGAGCTGAACTCAGACTCAGGTAAGGGCTTTGTGAATATATCAGCTAGGTTGGATTTAGAGTCAATATACTTGAGTACTATTTCACCCCTGGTTACATGGTCTCTTACAAAATGATGTTTGACTTCTATATGTTTGGTTCTGGAGTGTTGGATTGGGTTCTTAGTTAAATTAATTGAACTTATATTGTCAATAAATACTTGAGTTTGAGTGTAGTTGAGTTGGAAGTCCTTAAGTGTGTGCATCATCCATAAAAGTTGAGCCACACATTCTCCTAATGCCACATACTCAGCTTCAGTTGTGGATAGAGCTACACAGTGTTGTTTTCTGCTGCACCAACTAACTAGACTCTGACCTAACAGTTGGTAGCTTCCACTTGTGCTCTTTCTATCTAACTTACAGCCTGCATAGTCAGAATCTGTGTATCCTGTTAAATCAAAAGTTGAAGTTCTAGGATACCAAATCCCTACATTTAGGGTGCCCTTTACATATCTTAAAATTATTTTTAGGGCTGCTAAGTGCGTTTCCTTAGCACAAGTTTGGTATCTAGAACACATCCCTATAGCAAAAAGAATATCAGGTCTGCTGGTTGTAAGGTACAGTAGGCTACCTATCATACTCCTATAGAGTTTAGGATCCACTGGTTTACCATCAGGGTCACTATCTATTTTTACATTAGTGGCCATGGGGGTACTTATGCTTTTAGAGTTATCCATTTTAAATTTCTTTATTAATTCTTTAGCATATTTGAATTGATGAACATAGTTACCATCCCTAGTTTGTTTGATTTGTAGTCCTAGGAAAAATGTAAGCTCACCAACTAAGCTCATTTCAAATTCATCTTGAATTATCTTGACATATTCTTTTAGAAAGTTGGTGTTGGTGGATCCAAAGATTATGTCATCTACGTAAATTTGAGCAATAAATATATCTTTTCCTAGGGTTTTAATGAATAGGGTTGAGTCAATTTGGCCTTGTTTAAATTCTTTAGTAGTTAAGTAAGTTGATAGTCTTTCATACCAAGCCCTAGGTGCTTGTTTTAATCCATATAGGGCTTTAGTTAGTTTGTAGACGTGGTTAGGTTTGTCTAAGTCCTCAAACCCGGGGGGTTGCCCTACATAAACTTCTTCTTTAATAAATCCATTTAAAAAGGCTGACTTTACATCCATTTGATATAACTTGAATCCTTTATGGGATGCAAAGGCCAATAACATTCTAATGGACTCAAGTCTAGCTACTGGGGCATATGTTTCATCATAGTCTAGTCCCTCTACTTGGCCGAATCCCTTAGCTACTAAGCGGGCTTTATTTCTGACTATTTCTCCTTGATCATTTAGCTTGTTCCTAAAGACCCACTTAGTATCTATAATGGATTTACCTTCAGGTTTAGGCACTAGTTCCCAGACTTGGTTCCTCTCAAATTGGGCTAATTCTTCTTGCATAGCTATGATCCAATCAGGGTCAGGTAGGGCTTCATTTATAGTTTTGGGTTCTATTTTTGATATCATAGCTATTTGACTGAGGTTTCTATAGAAGGACCTAGTCCTGACTCCTAGAGTTGGATCACCCACAATTTGATCGGTTGGGTGACTAAGTCTGGGTTTCTTTGTTCTTCTAGAGCTTAGTTCAGCCTCAGGTCCGGCTGGTTGGTTTGGTTCACTATTTGGTTCGACTCTTTGGACTGGTTCATTTGGTGGTTCGATTCTTGGTTCATTAATTGGTTCAATAGTTAGTTCGTTTAAGGGTTCAATTAATGGTTCAATAAGTCGTTCATTTTCTTGGTCAGAGTTTGATGAGATTGGTTCTGGATTATTAGAATTTGAATTGATTTCTTCATCAAAAATTAAGTTGGTTGTTTCTTCAATTTTCTTAGTTTGTTTGTTGTAAACTCTATAGGCTCTACTTGTGGTTGAATACCCTAGAAAAATGCCTGGGTTTGACTTGGATTGAAATTTTCCTAAATAGTCTTTGGTGTTTAGGACATGAACTTTGCACCCAAAGACCCTTAGGTAATGTAGGTTTGGAAGTCTATGGTAGTACAGTTCATAGGGGGTTTTGTTGTGTCGCTTATTGATCAAAACCCTATTTTGGATATAACAGGTTGTACTAGTTGCTTCTGCCCAGAATTGGTTTGCTAGTTTAAACTCGTTGAGCATAGCCCTAGCGGCTTCTTGTAGTGTTCTATTCCTTCGCTCAACTATCCCATTTTGTTGGGGGGTTCTAGGACATGAAAATTCATGTAAATATCCATTTACCTTACAGAATTCATCAATTTTTGATTTTCAAACTCTCCCCCGTGATCACTCCTAAGTCTTTTAATTTTAGTGTCATTTTGATTTTCAATTAGTTTACAGAATTCAATAAATAGATTTAGGGTTTCATCTTTGGTTTTTAGGAACCTAACCCAGGTAAATCTAGAGTAATCATCAACTATTACTAAGCAGTATCGGTTCCCGCTTAGTGACTTGGCTCCATGTGAATCAAATAGGTCAAGGTGCAAGAGCTCAAGTGTAGTTTGAGTTAAGTCAGAATGAATAAGTTTGTGATTGGATTTGGTTTGTTTGCCTTGATTACATGATTCATATATTAGGTTTTCATTATTTTTGATGTTGGGGATACCTTTGATTAAGCCAAGTTGGGTAATTTTTGAGATAGTTCTCAAATTGGTATGTCCTAATCTCCTATGCCAGAGGTTTGATTGTTCTAATTGTGTTAACATACATTTGGGTATAATAGGAAGATTTATAGTGTATACATTGTTTTTCCTAGTGCCCTTAAGTATGATTTCTGAGTCTTGTTCATTTTTAATTAGGCAGTTGGAACTGTTGAAAGTAACTCTATAACCAGAATCACATAACTGACTTATGCTAAGCAAGTTAAAATTAAAGTTTTCAACCAATAGAACTTTCTTAATAATGAAATCAGATTTAAGCTCAATGTTACCTGACCCAATTACCTTGAGTGTAGCATTATTGCCAAAAGCCACTGAGCCTAGGTTTTTGAGTTTGAGCTTGGTGAACTTCAATTTATCTCCAGTCATGTGTCTGGAGCAACCGCTATCCAACATCCATTGGTCCAAATCTTTATGTTCCTACGCATAAAGAATTTTCTTGATTTGGATCCAATTAGAATCAGGAACAGCTTAAATTGAGTTTCACTGCCTAGTCTGTCTCACCCAAATCTAGGGTTTTCAATCACGTTAACCTTATAGGTTTTGTGAGACAGGTTTTGATAGTTTTGAAAATTTTGAAAATTTTGATTAATTTTGAAGGATAATTAAATTTTGAAAACTTAATTAATTAATTTTGAAATTTTTGAAAAGATGTTTAAGTCTATACTTAGCTGAAATTTTATGTTAGATTCGAATTTGACAAAAATTAATTTGAATTTGAATTTCAAAAATTGGCTTCCAGGTCTTGGCGAGGCACTAGGCCTTCTTTGGCCGAAGCCTTATGGGATCATCCACCCTTTCCTTGACAAAGCCTTTTAATGAAGTTTCATTTTCAAAATTATTTTTTGAAAAATTTCTGGTCTAACTAGTTTGGGTTTTGGATCGGTAGCTTCGGCTGGTTTCACCAGTCTAAAGAGACCAAGTAAACTTGATCTTATTAGAATTGGTTTCCCCAACGTACTATCATCTCACCTCCACCCAATACTATGTTGTCAAATTTCAGCTAAGTTTGTTTAGTCCTTAAGCTAGCCTAAGTCTAAGCATGGTATATTGCAGAAAACAAATAATCAATCAATCAAGCAATTAAATCAAGAATAACATGTTTATCTAATAATAAAAATAGTTTTCAGTTTGGCTCCCCCTGGACTAAAGCCACGGTGATGGTTGGGCAAGATGTGAATCTTGTCCTTGGGGATCCAATACTTATTTGATCCAGTAGGTTGGTTCAGGCACAGTTTAGGTACCCATGCCTGAATTTTTCCTCTGGACTGATTCAGTACAGTCAAATATGATCTTTGTCGGGATTTGGTTCGGTAGCCAAGTTCGGATCGATTTAGAACTGATTTCTGTTTTCCAAGGATCATGTCAAGACCCTTGGAACCAGATGTAAATCGTTCTAAAGCTGTTCTATAATCCTTAACCTGAGTTTTCAGGGAGGAGTTCTCCTTTTCAAGTTTTTCAACTTGAGTAGGAGTTCCTTCCTGAACCTTCTCGGTTAAGGGTTTAGAGTTAGCTCCCTCTTTCAGGAGTTTTACTTCCTGTTGGAGGGTTTCGACCCAGAGTTTGGCTTTTGCCAAATCTCGAGAAAGAAAAGAAATCAATTCAGTTAACTGTAATCTATTAAAACCAGTTACCTTAATTTCTCCGTCTTCTGTGAAGGTCAGCTCGCCGTCCTCTTGTTCTGATTCTGATTCTGTCTCGACTTTATCTGAGGCGATCAGAGCTAGGAGGTTGGACTGGGGTGCCTCTTCTTCTTCTTCTGAGGAAGACTCATCCCAGGTTGCTTGCAGTGCCTTCTTTCTTCTCGGCTTTTTAGTCTCCTTTAGGTTAGGGCACTCTGACTTGTAGTGGCCCTTTTTCTTGCACTCGTAGCAGGTCACATTGGGCTTGTTTGCTGGTTCAGTTGGTTCGTCCTTTCTTCGACCAGTTTTTCGTTTGTTGGTTCGGTTCTTCAGCTCCTTGTAGTAGCTTCAAGCGAGCCGGACCAGCTTAGTTTGATCTCTATCTTCTTCTTCTGAATCTGAGTCTGAGTTAGATTCGGTTTCAGGTTCAGGCTTCTTCTTCGTTGTTCTTCCAGTCTTGCCTGCAAGAAAAGCAATACCTTTCTCAACCATATTGGTGTTAGTTTGTTCGTGCAGTTCTAGTTCAGAAAATAATTCGTCTAATTTTATTTTAGAAAGATCCCTAGAGACCTTGTATGCATCTACCATAGATGCCCACAAGGTGTTTCTAGGGAAGGCGTTTAGAGCATACCTTATTAGGTCACGGTTTTCAACCTTGTGACCTATTGTGTGAAGACCGTTCATTACCTCTTGGATTCGAGCGTGGAGCTGGGCTGATGTTTCGTTGTCGGCCATCTTGATAGTGTAGAGTTTGTTTAGTAGCAGATCCCGCTTGCTGATCCGAGTGTCTGAAGTCCCTTCGTGCAGCTCGATCAGTTTTGTCCATAGCTCCTTTGCACTATTGAAGGGGCCCACGCGGTTCAGCTCTTCCTTTGTCAGCCCGCATTGTAGGGTTTGTGTCGCTTTTGCGTCGGCTTCTATCTTGCGTTTAAGGGAGTTGTCCCATTCGGAGTAGCTTTGTGGTTGTCCTTCAGCGTTTCGGGGGATCTCCAGACCGGACTGGATGATGATCCACATATCCACCTGAGTTTTCAGGTGGACCTCCATATGACTTTTCCAGTAAGAAAAATCTTCTCCACTGAAAAGTGGAGGTCTGGCGGTGCTGAATCCCTCTTGCATGACCATTGGATCTATAAAAAAAAACTAACAGAGGAACAAATTTTCTAAGACTAGGTCTTGGATTAGTAGTGCTGGATTAGGAAATAAAATATCGAGGGGTGTTGCACCAACCTCGATTAACGAAAAAAAATTGAACGAGAAAAAAAAATTTAAAAAAAATTCGAAAATCCGAAAAGAAATTTTCAAACTGGTGGTTGCACCAAGTTTGAATAACCCCGCTCTGATACCACTTGTTGGATCAAGAAGCCCGATAGAGGGGGGGTGAATATCGGAAAACTTTCGGATTTGTATAAGAGTAGGTACGCAGCGGAAATTAAAGAAAAGACACAGAGACGCAATCGATTTACTTGGTTCGGAGCCTGTGTCGACTCCTACTCCAAGGCCCACGGTCGTTGACCGTTTACTTTGGGCAATTCTATATTTGGCGCAAATAAGTTACACAATTTGATTTACAAAATTAAATGTAATAAAATATTAAATAAAAAATACGCTCTTCTTTTTACCGACGTCCGGAGTAGGTCGACTCTTTCGGAGTAGCAGGACGTCGTCAGCTCGAGGTGAAGCGTTTCCGGAGCAAGGCGTGAGCACAGAAGAGCGTGGAAGCTTTGGAACGAAGTTGATGTGAAGCTTGGGGTCGAGGGGTGCTATTTATAGCACCTAGGGAGCCCTGGACGTCGGGGGCGCCCTGCCACGCGTCAGGCGATCCGCAGATTGCTCGGTCAACTTCTATCCCGCTCGAACAGGGATTAAGTTTGACCACGGGGGCGCCTTGGTCGTAGAGGGCGCCTTGGCTGACTTCTTCCGCGCAGAAATCTCGGCTGTGGATAAGGCTGGAGCTTCGCAGTCTTGGGCTGGAGGCGCCTTGGCTGCTGAGGGCGCCTTCGCTGACGAGGGCGCCTTCGCTGCTGAGGGCGCCTTGCCCAGTAAGCAGTTGAAGCCCTTTTTGCTTCGCTTGGTTTTGGTTCACCTTGATGGCGCCCTGGACACTCAGGGCGCCTTACTCAGCTGCTGCCTCACTCCTTTGAGGCTCTCTGAGTTGCAGACACACGTTCCTTCGGTCCTGCATCCAGGGTTAGTCCAAAACACAATAACACAATTAATAATTTTTTTATACAGCCTTAGCTGTCTTGGTTCTGACTTTGGTCTCCAAAATGGAGTCCTAGGTTGAACCGACGCCTACTGTTCCCTCGACGGGGAACGCGTCCTCACCTACTCCTCTCGGGAGAATTTACCTGATGCCAACCGCTCCCTTGGTTGGACTTTTGCCTGACGGTCCTTTGTCAGGGCTTGGATGCCGAGCTGTCCTTCGCCCGGTGCCTAGCAGTCCTTCGCTAGGTCTTTTGACTCTGGCATTCCTTCGCCAGTGCCTAGCAGTCCTTTGCTAGGGCTTTAGTCCCAAGCTGTCCTTCGCCTGGAGCCTAGCAGTCCTTCGCTAGGGCTTTGGATACTGGCAGTCCTTCGCCAGTTGCCTAGCAGTCCTTCGCTAGGGCTTTTTGCCCTGGCATTCCTTCGCCAGTGCCTAGCAGTCCTTCGCTAGGGCTTTCACTGCACACTAGATTAACTTGTTAGAAAACAAGAAGGATTTAACTTTTGACCTATGTTGCCATTATCAAAACACAGGTTTGACTTGGGTGCATTCTGCACCAACACAAGATCGATGACACGCCGCTTCAACAAGCTCAACATTTCTTCTTAAGTGTCGTCGGTATAAAAGCTTTAATTTTTGTTCTCTACTTAAATTCATATATTTGTAAAGCATTTTCTGATTTATAGAATTCCCCAACGTAAACAGTCAAGGACTGTGGGCCTTGGAGTAGGAGCCGTTACAGACTCCGAACCAAGTAAAAAAGAAAAGGTGTTAGCCGTGCTTTAATTATTTCCGCTGAATCTTAATTCTGATTATCTGAAAAATTAAGTTATCGATATTCACCCCCCTCTAGTGATTACAACGATCCCACACTATTGAGGCAATCAATGGTTTATGGGACCATGTGTTTTGATGTTTGGGCAAAGGGTTTAGGTAGGTTTACCCTTGTGTTTGATATGTGTATTTGAGTGTGCAGGTTTACAGGATACAGATATGGCTTAGCTTGACGACATTGGATTTGGTGAAGGATGGTGCATCTGAGGGACCGTGGACAAGGCAACAACGATAAGCTGAGGGAAGCGCACTTTGAGGCATACGCGAAAGATGACATGGAGACGAACCGCGGGCTTGTATGCATCCGAGGGACGAGAGCCAAAGTGAAGAAGGCTTGAAGGCAAGAGTGAGGCTACAAAGGAGAGTCAAGTGAGTCGTGAGGGTCCAAGTGCTGAGTGAATGTACTCGGGAAGGAAAACCCTAAGTTTAGGATTTGAGCAGTTGACTGCTGCTGGCGGCTGTCGACTGGTGGATGTCATAGAAGATTAGTTGACTGATCTTTCTGTGCAATCGACTGGTGTCGGCTAAATTCGAACATTGGGCTGTAACATTCAAATTTAATAGCTGGCAGTCGATTGGTATTGGCGCTAGTCAACTGCTAACGGCTAGATCAGCAATGTGCTCTATTTAAGGGAGCTCGGTTTGCTTGAGCAAGGTTGATGAAATTAGTCTTGGTTAAATGCGCCAATTAATAGTCTAAGTGCTCAGGAGTTCTAGTTGTGGTTGGGGTGAGATTTCTCCGCCAACAAGGAGCGACATGAGGTAGCCTAAGGTTTTCCGGAGAATCATCCACCGACGGATCAGGATCGTCTACCTTACGGACAACCATGGAGTAGGAGTTTATCTCTGAACCATGTAAATCAGTGTGCTCTCTTCTAGTTATTTTTAGTTTAATTGTTATTCTGTTTGCGCACTAACTTGTAGGAAGAGAACCACGATTTGAGTGGGTGATCGGCTATTCACCCGCTCTAGCTGAGCGATTTTTTCTCAACACCAACACATTCAAATTATGCTTCAAAGGGGTATCAATCACCAGCATTAAATTGGATGTTTTAGAAGATACAGTACCCGACATTTGACTAGACAAGTAAAAAATTTTCAATTAAAAATAATTATCAATAGCAATTGATATTGTCTGAGGATTAGAGTATTTCATTTCATCATATATGCCTTACGCATATGAAAACAAAAAAACAAACAATAAGGAAGCATCAAGCATGTTCATCTCTAATAAAATGATAAATTACTTAGACAAAGAAGCCATTGAGCTGTGACTTGTGAGGATGAAGAAAAGTAGAAAACAAATGAAAAATACTTGTCGTGAGTGAAAGAAGCAGAGAGAAGATGAAGAAATAAAATACGAACAGAGAAAATAATTTCTGGATTATTTTATTTTTGATCCTAATAGGCTTATTTATACAAGTTATCGAAATAATAATGAAAATATTAAATATGGTATACAATCACAATAATTATAATCATAACAATAAATATAATAAATTTGAAAATATAATTATTACTATTGATTCATGTTCAACTTGCTTATGATGTCAAATATGATATATCTTAATTGATTGAAATCAATTCGAGATTATTTTTCATTATTGTGATTACCCCTGATAAACTCTATAAGAATGTCTGTGTGGGATCGGTGGCGTCGATAGAGGGGTGGTGAATATCAACTTGTAACTTTTTATCGTCTATGAGTCATTTGTTCGGTCAACTTTGTAACAGAGTCGTTAGTAGCACAACGGAATAATAGATAAAGCGAAAACACACAACTCAAACAAGCGAGATTTTTACTTGGTTCCCAACCCCCAAGGGTCAGTATGTCCAAGGCCTAATTATGAGAAGCGCCCGTCTACTAGTGGTCTCCTTTCCGAAAGTTTTCCGAAAGTGGAGAAACCCGTCTTACAGCTTTTGGTACAAGCACAAATAATATAAAGAATTACAACTTGTAAGTAAATGCAAACCAACAAAAATGACGATCCCGACCAATTTGGAAGTTCGAAGCGTCGCATACTTCCTCCTAGAGCCTCCTTGGTCGCAGAGCTTCATCTTAACACTTTTTCTTCGTAGGAATGAGTAATCGGATGGAAGGATTGATGATATGAAAGTACAGCTCGAATCTCCTTATATATGCTACATCCGGGCGCTTGAGAGCCCATAGGGGCACCCCTAATGTGGTCCAATCTGATCTGCATTGATGAACTCAGCACGAGGATAAAAGCAGGCTTCTTGGGCGCCCCATGCCTATAAGGGCACCTCACCATTAGGGCGCCCCCAAGCACCTTGAGGGCGCCTAGGATGGCGGCACCTTCAACTCTTGAGGGCGCCCGGGACCTCCTTTTCCGGGCCTTGTTTATTTGTGTTTGTTCTCCTATCTTGCCTCTAGCTCAATGTTCTTGCAAGACAAACAAACACAAGACAAACAAATAATCCTAAGCCTAAATGATTGACAGCTAGAGCTGTCTGATTCTAACTTTGGATTTCAAATGAAATCCTTGATCGAATCGACGCCTACTGTTCCCTCTTCCGGGGAACGCGTGTTGGATCGAGAAAAACGATAGAGGGGGGGGTGAATATCGTTAAAACTTTTCGGATTAAAGAAAGAGCAAATACGCAGCAGAGATAAACAAATCACACAAAAACACAAGTAGATTTTTACTTGGTTCGGAGTCGCGGTCGGCTCCTACTCCAAGGCCCACGGTCCTTGACCGTTTACTTTGGGCAATACTATAATCGCGCAAAAAGGATTTACAATTTTAAGTACAACAGTATTTCAGAAAATTGAAATGCTACACTTTTCATTACCGACGCCCGATGTAGATCGTATTTCGGTGCAGAGGGTCATCGTCGGCGCTGAGATCTCGAAGTCGGAGTTTGCCAGGGCGTAGCGCTTGAACGAAAAGCGTTGGAGCGTTGAGAAATTGTGTTGTTGAAGCCTTGGGGTCGAGCCCCTTTTATAGTGCTCTAACGGGCGCCTGATAGGTTGGGGGCGCCTGACACGTGTCCTCCGATCTGCGAATCCTTATTCGCGGGCTCGGTCAGTGCTTATCCTCTCCACTTGGGCGCCTGAGCTGATGGGGGCGCCCGTGACCTCACGGGCGCCTGATCCGCCTTGGTCCAGTGGCTTCGCAGCTATGTTTTGGGTTTTGCCTTCACTCTTGGGCGCTCGTATCCTTACGGGCGCTTGAGCCCATTCGGGTGCCTGTCTCCATTCGGGCACCTAGGCTCAGTGAAGCACCTTCACTTACAGACGATCAGTCCTTCGACCCTGCAACTTAGGTTAGTCCCAAAAACATAATAAGCAATAATTACAGCCGTAGCTGTCTTGGTTCTGACTTTGGGTCTCCCAAATGGAACCCTAGGTCGAACTGACGCCTATTGTTCCCTCGACGGGGAACGCGTCCTCACCTACTCCTCTCAGGAGACTTTACCTTTTTGCCAACCGGCTCCTCCAGTTGGACTTTTGCCCAGCTTTACTCACCAGGTTTCGTGCCCAGTCCACGACCAGGACTTAGTGCCCAATTCCTCGAACCAGGTCTTTGGTGCCCACCCTCAGCCAGGACTTAGTGCACAGTCCATGACCATGACTTATTGCCCAACCTTATATCAGGACTTATTGCCTAGATTAACTAGGGCTTTCTTGCACACTTGAGTAACTTTATTAGATCACAAATAGTACTTAACTTTGAACCCTTTGCCAATATCAAAACAAGGTTCGATATGGTGCTTCCGACACCAACAACGCATTCTCACCTACTCCACTCTGGAGAAATTACCTTTTGCCAACCGGCGCCTTTGGTTGGACTTTTACTTGGCCTCCGAGACTCCCGGATCTCGAGATGTCCTTACCTCGACCCGTCTCTACTTCTGTCCATAATCCTTGATCGGCTAAGTCTTCTACCTAATCCTCGACCAGGACTTCGTGCCCAATTCCTCGAACCAGGACTTCGATGCCCAACCCTCAGCCATATCTTTGTGCCAATTCCCCAAACCAAGACTTCATGCTCAACCCTCGACTAGGTCTTCGTACCCAATTCCTTGAACCAAGACTTCGTGCCCAACCCTCGGCCAGGTCTTCGTGCCCAGCTTCACTCACCAGGATTTCATGCCCGATTCCTCGAATCAGGACTTCGGTTGCTCAATAAGGACTTCTTTGCTAGTCATCTTAATCCTGACTAGACTTCTTTATGCCAAACATCAAGTCCTGTTTGGCTCAGTCCAGATATGTTTAATCACTCTACCAAATATCACGTCCTGTTTGGCTTATCCCTTGGTCAAACTAACCAACCCTGGGTTCTCTTCCAAATATCATATCCTGTTTGGCTATCCCTTGTTCTAACTGACCAAACCTCGATATATTATCACACATGTCATATCTATGTTGGATCACTCTGCGAAACATTAAGTCATGTTTGGTTAACCCTTAGTCAACCTGACCAACCTTGGGTATTAATCACTCTGCCAAATATCAGGTCCTGTTTGGCTAACCCTTTGGTCAAACTGATCAAACCTGTGTTTACCCTACCAAACATTGGATTCTGTTTGGCTTAACCCTTGATCACTTTGACCAGACCTTGGTATATTGTCAAACATCGAAACACTAGACGTTGCTATTCAAGTCTGATGCTTTTTTCACCAACAGTCTGAACATTGAGTTTGAGTGCTAACTTGGTGAAATGTCGTCTAGGTAATGACTTGGTAAATATATCACCAATTTGAGCTTCTGTAGAGATGTAAGAAACTAAAAGTTGTCAAGTAGTCACATGCTCGTGAACAAAATGAAAATCAATCTCTACATACTTGGCATGAGCATGAAAACTAGATTTGCCGCAAGATAAGTTACTCCATTATTATCATACTAAATTTTGGGTATAGCAGTTGGGGAAAAGTATAATTCTGAAAGAAGATATTGTAGTTCAGTGCTTGAGCGAGAAATGTAGGTTGCTTCTTTGAGAGCCATGAAATAAGATTTTGCCCAAGAAATATTGCATACCCACTAGTAGAACGTCTATCTTCAGGAGATCTGCCCCAATTTGCATCACTATAGGCAATTAACTCTCATGAGGACTGACGATATAAAAGAAAACCATGTAGAATAGTATCATTGAGATATCGAAGAATTCTCTTAACACTTTCCCAGTGGTGTTCAGTAGGAGAATGCATAAATTGACAAGCACGGTTGATAGCGAAAGCAATATCAGGTCGTATAATGGTGACATATTATAGGACACCAACAATACTTTAGTAGATCTAGGGGATCGACCATTAAAGAGGAGGATGAAGATGTAGTGAAACCACCTTCAATAATTGGTGTGGAGATAGGATGTACATCATCCATTTTAGCTCATTATAGAAATCCAGTAATATATTTGCTCTGAGCGAGAAGACATCCTTCAGAATGTGAGAGAAATTCTATACCAAGGAAAAAGCGAGCGCTGCCAAGATCTCGAATAGGAAACCCTTGATGAAGAAGATGGAGTAAAGTAACAATGTCATTTTGATGACTACCAGTTATTAAGATATCATCCACATAAATTAGAATAAATATTGAAAATTCTTCATTGCATTTGTAGGATACAAAAAAGTCAGTTTTAAAGCCAGAGAATCCCTAAGTATAAAGCCAGGTAGATGGACGATGAAACCATGCACGAGGTGCTTACCAAAGACCATATCTAGATTTTTGAAGTTAACAAACATGTGTCGAAAGTTGTGGGTGGATGAATCCAGGTGGTTGCTTCATAAAAATAATTTCTTCAAGGTGTCCATGAAGGAAAGCATTGGAAACATCTAATTGACATTTTGGCCAATTGGAGCTAATGGCTATAGATAGTAACAATCTGATAGTTATAATTCTGACAACTGAACTAAAAGAATCATTAAAGTCAATACTTGGTTCTTGATTAAAGTCTTTAGCAACAAGGCAGGCTTTGCAACGTTCAATGGCTCAATTTGCACGATACTTGATTCGGTAAATCCATTTTGAGCTCACAATATTCATAGATGGAGTACAAGGAACTAATCTCCAGGTTGCATTATGAAGAAGAACATCAAACTCTGTAATCATCGCAACATGCCAATTTGGATCTTTGACTGCCTGTGTAAAGCTAGAAGGTTCGACAAAATTTGAGGAAGCAACAAGAGCACGTGGAAGAGGATAATTAGTGGAAATTGGTTGACATCGTGCATAAATATCGCTTAGAGGAAGCATTCGATGAGGAGTATCATCATTAGAGCTACTCGGAGATTAGTGATCATATTAATGAGAATCAGAACTAGAGATTGGATCACCACTAGCCGCTGAGTCTTTAGAAATTTGTGGAGATGGAGCAGGACCCAAGATACCATCCCCACTTGTACTTTCAATACTTTCTGATGAAGCATGACTGAAGATATCATTCCCCCTTGTACTTTTAACATGTCCTGATAGAGTAATCTGTGGGGATTCTAGTATACCACTCGGTGATATTAGAAAGGTGCCTTGATTATCGGAAGGAGGATCCGAGGTAGCAATTGCAAATGGAAAAAGAGACTCATCAAAAGTAACGTGTCGAGAAATATATATTCGCCCGGTCGAAATATGCAGGCAATGGTACCCATGATGCAAATTACTATAACCAAATTGTGCATACCAAGAGTATTTGTCAGTGTGTTCCCCAATACATACTTTGGTAGGGTAGGTTGAAGATGGTAGAGGTCATCTTTAATGATTCCTCAAAGTAGAATAGTTCCTGTTGTGGGATCCTTCACAAGACAATGATGAGGATGAAATTTAAAGAACACATTATTATAAAGAGCAAATTGACACATGGAAAGCAAATTTTTGATAATAGAAGGAACATGAAGTATGTTGTGCATATGAAAAGTGATGGAGCAATCTAGGTGCCATAGGTTTTGATGTTTGGGCAAAAGTTTAAGTTAAGTTTATTGTTGTATTTGATATGCATTATGAGTGTGCAGGATACAGACAGAACAAGGAAAGTCCAAGTGGGATCTTGTTAAAGGAAAATTTGACAACAAGGACTGAGGCAGAAGAAAGCTCTAGAAGCTAAGTCGTGAAGGATGAAGAGGCATCTGAGGGGAACAAGACTGATGGAGGAGGCTAGAAGGCTAAGTCTAGGTTAGTCGGGCGAGGACGAGTGTAGAGTGATTGTACTCGGGGCTAAAATCCTAGGTTTGGAGTTTGGGCAGTCGACTGCTGCTGGGAGCAGTCGACTGGTGTCGGCTGAATTCGAACATTGGCATGTAACGTTCGAATTCGATAGCTGGCAGTCAACTGGTATCGGAACCAGTCGACTGGTAACGCTAGATCAGGAACAAGCTCTATTTAAGAGTGCTCGGTTTAACTAGGCAAAGGTTGACGAAATAAGCTTGGTTAAAACTTATTAGTAGTCTACAAGTGCTCAAGTGTGCTTGCGAGTTTGTGGCAAGGTTTCTCCACCCACAAGGAGTTACACGAGCTAGTTGAAGGCTTTCCGTGGAGTCATCCACTGACGGATCTGGATTGTCCACCTTACGGACAACTGTGGGGTAGGAGCATCATCTTCAAACCACGTTAAAGGTTTTGTGTTAGCGGTTTATTTTTTTTGTTAGTTTAATTTATTGTGTATTCTGCTGTGCACTAACAAAATATAGGGAGAACCACTATTAAGGACGAAAAGCTATTCCCCCCCCTAGCCATACGATCAAGTCCAACAAGTGGTATCAGAGCAAGGTTGCTAGTCAATGGAATAATCGCCGGGAGACCAAAGCGCTAGAGGAAAATGGAGTCAAGGTTTGCTAGGATGGGATACTCGGATCCCACCTGCATATGATCGAAATAATTTCGATTATTAGAGGAAGCAGTTAGAGACTTGGTTCCAAATGGATTGGGACCATTGGACCACATTAGGAGTTCCGTTCGAAGCTCCGTTGGACAAAAAGGGAAAGCATCTCCGACCTTGATATTGGACCAAGGAATAAAAGGAGGAAGCGGAGTCGGATAAGAAGGTAACGAGAATTGTTTTGAATTTATTACCTTCTTATATTGTGTCGCGTGTAAGTGAATACAAGAATGCTCATGAGCTATGGAGTAAGGTAATAGCTCTACATTATAATTTTACACATGGACAAAAAGTGGAGGAGTTTAAGGACAAGGGCTCAATGGTCCAAGAGGAGGAGAATGACCAATTAGAAGTTGAATTTAGTTCGATATCCGAAGAGGAGGAGAAACTGGAATCGTCCACATCCTCAAGTGAGGAAGAAGAAATCTAAAGTGGAGGAGATCTTAGAAGCTCAACCCTCAACCTCAACTATAAAAAAGAGTGAGAAATCACACATCAAATGCTTTGAGTGTGAAGAAATGAGATACTACAAGAGTAGACGTCCTTCACTCAAGAAGGTAAAGGAGGTAAATCCTAAACCCAGTAAAGTTAATTTGAAAACTAATGTGGGTTGTAGGGATGAAGTCAAGGATAAGAAGCATATAATTTGCTTCACGTGTGGTGAGCGTGACAACTATCACACAAAATGCCCAAGAAAAGGAGAGCTCAAGAAGCTAGGGCATTTGAAGAAATTAGAGAAGAAGAGGAGCTTAAGTCAAGGGAGAGCCTCAAAGTAAAAGGGAAAGTAATCCCTAATTTAATGTTTAATCCAAAATCCAATTCATGTACGCTTGTTAGAAATAATGTAGATTATTTACCCAAGAATAATCATGAATTTAGGTATAAAGATAGGAATAGGGTTAACAAAGTAGAAAATCCTAAGAAATCATTATCTAAGGCTAGACCCAATAAGACCCAAACTACCATGCCTAAAGGGAGGAAGGTAGTAAATGATTAAGGCATTAATCCCATGAAGGGGAGACATATGCCTAGGAAGGTGGGTAGATCTACGAATGTCCAAGATGGACATGTTGACTCTAGGATTAGAACCTTAGAATTAGAAAATCAAGTCTTGAAGACAAGACTTGAGGAATTAGAGAAAATCTTAGATAGGTTCAATTATTGGACCTAGGGGACTTGACATGTGTTTGGGTGGTCAAAACACCAAAAATGTCAAATTGGATGCCTCCAAAATCAAAAGAATGTCAAATGCTAGGATGACACAAGACATTGGTAAGGGAGGAGTAATTGAGGACAAGATAAGCAAGATTAAGAAGGTAAAGGTTGTGGGCCAAGTGCCACCGGAGGTACACCGATGTGGCCTAGTAACTATGAATGAGCCACCTAAGAAAGTGGCTAAGGCTAAGAACTCAAGGGGAAGCTCAAGCTCAAAGAGTCAAATTAAGACTCATGGTAAATGGATCTCGGGAGGATATATCCTAGAAGTCTAAATGGACCATGAAGTTTGTCAAAGGATTTGGAGATGGATTTGAGTCTCAATCCTTGGGGTTTGGCATATATGGGTTATGTGTCATGCAAGAAATATGACATTTGAGTCATATTGCATGAAAGTTTAGTTGTTGATATATAGATACCATATAAACCAATGCTAAAGATGCATTACGATTTGGTATGAGCAGATACATCAAGAGGAGGCCAAAACTAGAACTTTAGGTTAAGATTCAATTGAACCATTTAGCTATTTTGAGTTTTGTGTCAATCTTAGAATCCAAGATATATACATTTTTAAATATTTTTTTCAAGTACACACGAGTACCACAAACCTCTCCACAAAATTTGAGAATTTTTAGAGATTTCTGAAAAAATTTATTGTATTTCTGAAATTGAGTTCAAAATGCATAAATAGACTGATATTAGGGTATCAGTCGACTGGTGCAGAGATTAGTCGACTGATAATTCTGTAAGTTAATTTTCGACATGGATTAGTCGACTAGTAACTGTCTTAGTTGACTGATACATGCTGAAACTATTTTCAGCAAAGTTGAAAAGTGTCCTAATGATGTTAAACATGTGTATAATCTTATGAGGGTTAATACACAATATTTATGATCGTTAGAGGTTAAAGAATCCAATAATTGGGATATTATTGGACCTCTTTTTGATGTATGGTAAAGAGGGAGAAGTGTTAGGTTTAAGTGGGAAACCAATACATCTTTACAAGAAATCAAAGCTCAAGGGGAGCTTAGGTGAAGGGGGAGCAATGGTTGTTCATTTGTTGTCAAAGGGGAAGAAGTACTTTTGTAAGGAAACCCAAGCTCAAGGGGGAGTTTAGGTAAAGAGGGAGCCTAAAGTTAGGTTCCATGATTTTTGTTTTGTTATTGTTTCCCTAACTCAAACGGGTTGCCAAATATCAAAAAGGGAGAGATTGTTGGAGCAATCTAGGTGCCCTAGGTTTTGATGTTTAGGCAAAGGTTTAAATTAGGTTTATTGTTGTATTTGATATGCATTATAAGTGTACAAGATACAGGCATAACAAGGAAAGTCCAATTGGGATTTTGGCAAAGGAAAACCCAACAACAAAGACCGAGGTCGAAGAAAACTTCAGAAGGCAAGTCGTGAAGGATGGAGAGGCATCCAAGGGATGCAAGGCTGATGGAGGAGGCTAGAAGGCTAAGTCTAGGTTAGTCAGGTGAGGACAAGTGCAGAGTGATTGTACTTGGGGCTATAACCCTAGGTTTAGAGTTTGCAGTCGACTACTGTTGGGAGCAGTCGATTGTAGAGGTCATAGAAAGATCAGTCGACTGATCTTCTGTGCAATCGACTGGTGTCGGCTAAATTCGAACGTTGGCCTGTAATGTTTGAATTCGACAACTGGCAATCAACTAGTGTTGGCACCAGTCGACTGGTAACGACTGGATCAGGAACGAGAGTTATTTAAGAGAACTCGATTTGGCTGGGCAAAGGTTGACGAAATAAGCTTGGGTAAAGCTTATTAGTAGTCTACAAATGCTTAGGTGTGCTTGCGAGTTTGTGGCGAGGTTTCTCTACCCACAAGAAGCTACACGAGCTAGCCGGAGGCTTTTCGGGGAGTCATCCACCGACAAATCGAGATCGTCCACCTTACGGACAACCATGAAGTAGGAGTGTTATCTGCAAACCACATTAAAGCTTTTGTGTTAGCGGTTTATTTTCTTTGTTAGTTTAATTTATTGTGTATTCCACTGTGCACTAATAAAGTATAGGGAGAGCCATAATTGAGGGCGAAAAGCTATTCACCCCCTCCCCTCCCAGCCATACGATCAAGTCCCAATAAAAAGTTCGACCATGAATAAAAGTATATGTTTCCAAGGTGAGTAATTTGCAAATATGAGTCATTACCTATTTGTACCATGTCGAGTTCATGATAAGGCAAAGCTTCTATGAGAATATCATACTTCAATGTAATATGATGAATAACTCCAGAATTTGAATGCCAACCTGGGTTCTCAAGAGTCGATGAAACAATATTAGCATAGATAGAAACTGAAAATGCTCTGGAATGAGATGACTCATCCATAAATTGTCCAGACGAAGTTGGTGTCCGATTTGAAAATACAAGATCATATTGTGAAATAGTTAGTTGTCTTAAAGTTGCAGGACCAACAACAAAATTTGAGTTAAATCTTTTAGAACATTGAAGACTAATATATCCAACTTTGAGATAAATTTGACATCTTCTCCGATTATATGATCAGTCAAATCGTCTAGAGAAATGTAGACCAGTATGACCAATGATGAAACAAATTTAACATCGTTATGAACTTTGCTTTTGGTCTCCTTGATATCATTAAATATTTGATATCAAAATTAACTTGGTTTGTTAGAAAAGAAATTAAATAGAAGTTGCTCGAATGAATGAGACTGGTATTGTCGGTCGGCTAGAAACGAAGGCGATGAAAATAGTAGGTTAGCATCATCGACAACAATCTATAATCGCAAAGGAAGAAGCCAAGAAATCATTGAAGGGGAAGCTTGAGGAAAAAAAAATCAGAAACATAACAAATGAAAAGCAGGCAAAAAAATTGAAAAGAAAAAAAACAGAACGAACAAAAAAACGAAAAGTAAAGGGGAAAAAACGAAAAGCTGGCAAAAACAAAAGGCATTAAAAAAATGATTATGCTATAGATGGAAGGAAGACGAGAGGCTTTTCACCATGCTGATGTCACATAAGAAGAAGATAAGGGAAAGAATAAGAAATAAAAAAATTTTGCCGGAAGAAACAACGAAGAATAAGAATGAAAAGAAACGTGATTGATAAAAGAAATCCACTCTGATATCATAAAAGAAATAGAGAGAAGATGAAAAAAAATAATTTTTGGATTATTTTATTTTTAAAGTTAATAAATTTATTTATATAAGTTATCGAAATAATAATGAAATCATTAAATATAGTATATTATCAAAATAATTATAATCATAACAATGAATATAATAAATTTGAAAATATTATTATCGCTATTCATTCATGTCGACCTTATTTATGATATCAAATATGATATATCTTAATTGATTGAAATCAATTTGAGATTATTTTTTATTATTGTCATTAGCGAGAATAGCTTCCTGCCTTCCTCTGTCATGAGAATGCTAGGTCGTGATGCCTTCCTCTATCACGAGAATGCTCGGTCGTGGCTTTTGCGACTCGTGAGAATGGCTTGGTCGCTTGGGTCGCCGTCTTGTGGAGAAGAAATAGAGTTGTTGTTGGAAAAGAAAATGGTTAGGATGAAGAAGAAAATGGCAGCAAAATGATCCTCTCTTTGATAAAGAAGAAGAAAGGAGGGGAGAGAATTGAGAAGAAACAACGATTTTAAACCCTAACCCTAAAATACAAGTTAGAAATGATTTAAAAGTAAAATATAAAATCTTTTTTCACCGCTAATTGATTAATCAATCGATTAAAAAGGTTCGAATTGATTGATTAATCGATTTGACAACATTTTATTTTTTGCGGAAACCTATCCAATATAATTGGCCAATCAATTCAGGAGGGTTTTTTTTTAAAAAAAAGGTAGCTGCCTCGCGCCTAAGCAGCCGACTAATTCAGTGACGCTCATCGACAATGCCTTTGCAAAAATTATGGTGATGGGCAGCCACCCACTGTCTGGACAATCTTAGACGTTACCTTTTAGAACACATTTTATTAGACTGCTTTCTTTCTAGTGATGAAGAAAAAACATGCCCTTGTTTCGTATCTTTACAGTAGCAACTACGCGACAGATAGGCTTAGTGACTTGGCCCTCCCTTTTATAGGAACTTGATCCGATTAGTCATAAAAATTATTCAGCGCTCGTGGACTCTTGCTTGGAGGGGCATTTCTCAGATCATGATGGAACAGCTTAGGTTCGATTAATTTCTCATTGTTTGCAATATGAACCTCATGAGAGGCTTAATTTGAAATAGCTCATCACTTGTTTGCGACTTCTTCAAAAGGACAGAGGTATAGAAGAAAGAAAAGAAGTAACAAAAATAATTTTCTTGATTAAATAACTTATCTGTAAGATATACAATTTATGGAAGTCTTAGGATGTTTAGTCAATTAACAGATTCATAAAGAAACTGTCAGTTAATAGATTTATAAAGAAACTGTCAATTAATAAATTAATAAAGAAAATATTTAATCTAGTAGTTAATATATTATAATATAAATTTTATTTGATTCGATCAAAATCTTATTAAATAATTATTCTCTTTTATCTCCCCGACAAATTTAACGGGAGGTCTCTGACATTGAATTTGCTTGTTACCCTATTGAAACATTGTCTGGATAATAGCTTGTAAAGATATCAGTAATTTGATCCTCTGTAAAAATATAAAAGACTAATAATTGTTGAGTCGCTACATGTTTTGTGCGAGCATGAAAGATTAGATTTACTGTGAAATATGTTGCTCCAATATTATCATACTAAATCTTTGGTGGAATATTTGATGCAAGATAAAGTTCAGAGAGACATGATTAAAGCCAAATAATTTCAGATGTTGTATTTGCTATAGTTTTATATTCAACCTCAGTGCTTGAACGAGATACCGTAGGTTGCTTTTTCGAATTCCATGAGATAAAGTTTCGTCTAAGAAATATTGCATATCCACTAGTAGAGAGTCTAATCCGCATCACTATATGCATGTAAATCTCGAGATGATTGTCAGTATAAAAGAAGATTATGTAGAATAGTACCTTTGAGATAACGAAGTATTCTTTTCATATCTTCCTAATTTTGTTCAGTAGGAGTATGCATGAACTGACAAACATGATTTACCACAAAGGTAATATCAGTGATGTTATAGTGACATATTGCAAAGTTCTAACATGTTTGGTAAATTTGAGGATCAGACATAGCAAGAGAAGATGTAGAGAAATTAGTGATAGTAATTGGTGTGAAGACCAGATGTGCTCCATCCATTTTAGCTCTTTAAAGAAGTTTAGTAATATATTTACTTTGAGAGAGGAGACAACCTTGATCAAATAGAATAAATTCAATACCAAGAAAAATGAGCATTACCCATTTCTCGAATAGGAAATTCTTAATTAAGAAAACTTAATATAATTGTAATTCTCTTTTGATCATTACTAGTTCTTAAAATGTCATTCACGTAAATGAGAAAAAATATCATAGATTTATTATTATATTTATAGAATAGAGAAGAGTTAGTCTTCGATCTAGAAAATCTTTGAGTTAGTCTTTGATCATTACTAGTTCTTAAAATGTCATTCACGTAAATGAGAAAAAATATCATAGATTTATTATTATATTTATAGAATAGAGAAGAGTTAGTTTTTGATCTAGAAAATCTTTGAGTTTGCAACCAGTCTGATAATCTATGAAACCATGCACGAGGAGCTTGCTGAAGATCATATATGGATTTCTTTAGCTGACAAACATTAGTTAGAAATTGTAGATGGATAAACCCAAGTGGTTGCTCTATAAATATTGTTTCCTCAAGATAATCATGAAGGAATGTATTAGAAACGTCTAATTGTTGTATAGGCCAATTAGAACTAACAGCTACCAATAGCAATAGTCGGACAGATGTAATTTTGATGACTGGGCTAAAGGTGTCATTGAAGTTAATACGTGGTTGTTAATTAAATCATTTAGCCACAAGTCAGGCTTTATATTGTTCAAGAGAACCATCAGTTCGATGCTTAAGATGAAATACCTATTTAGAACCCACAATATTCATAGAGGGAGTACATGAAACTAGACTCCATGTTCCAATTAGAAGAAGTGTATTAAATTCTGTAGCCATTGCACTACGTCAATTTAGATCCTTGTTTGCTTGTTAAAAATAAGTTGGTTTAACAAATTTTGAAGAGACCACTAGAGCTTCTAGAAGAGAATATTGAGTTGATATTGGTGGGCAACGTGCATAGATGTCGCCTAAGGGAAGCATGTGATGAGGAGTATTATCATCTAAATCACTTGTTGATGGTAACGAGGAAGTAGGCTGACATGGTGATTTTGATAATATATGGACTTGTGTTATTTGAAGATCATAATTAGAAAACATATTATCTTCGACTAGTGAGGCTTCTGAGATTGGATTAGCAACTTGAGGTAATTCTGATGGTATAAGAGTTATTAGAGAGTTCCGAAGCAGGACCTAATATACCATTACTTCTGATAATGTTAGGTGGCATCAAGAAGGTGTCACCTATATTTGGAGGAGAGATTGAAGAAGTTGTTGAAAAAGGGAATAGAGACTCATCAAAAGTAACATATCATGGAATATATATCCATCCTGTTGGTATGTACAATCATGGATACCCATTGTGCACATTGCTATAACCGAGGAAAATACATTGTAGTGAATGAGAGTCAAGTTTGTGTTTAGAGTAGGGACGTAACTATGGATAACATGCACAACTAAAAATTTGAAGAAAGGTATAGTTAAGAGTCTAATTATAAAGTTTTTTCAAAGGGCATTTATGATTGAGTAATGGGATAGTAAGTCGATTTATGAGATATACTGTAGTACAAACAACCTCATCCCAAAATTTACATGGAACTGATGCATGATGAAGAAGAGCTAAAGAAGTTTCAACATATATCTATGTTTTCTCTCAGTAGAACCATTTTGGTTTGGAGTGTGAGGAAAAGATACTCGATGAATAATTCCACAAGAGATAAGATGACGATGAAGAGCATGATATTCACCTCTCTAATCAGAATGAAGAGAGAGTATTTTACGATTAAAATATCATTCAACTTGTCTTTGAAAATTACAGAATATATCTAGTAAATCAGATTTCCTTCTCATAGGATAGAGCCATGTATATTTACTAAAATGATCGATGAATTAACATAATGTTGGAAGCCTTGGTTAGATAAGATAGGTATAAGACCCCAAACATCCGAATGAATTATTTTAAGTGAAAAACTAGAAACATGATTGGATGAAGGGACTTTTTGATTCCATGCAGACCCTACATAAATGATATGGAGATAAGGTAAAGGAATTAGGTAAACCATACCTATTAATGATTGACTGAACAATATGAAGAGAAGGATGACCAAGTTGAGCATACCAAGCAGGTTTATTTGTGTGTTCACCAATGAAAGCTTTGATTGCAGAATTTTAAAGAGAGTAGAGGTCATTTTTATTACACCATGAAACACAATAGTATTTGTTCCTCTATCTTTTATAAGATAATGATTATGATGAAATTAAAAAAAAACATTGTTATCAAGGCAAAACTGACGCGTGGAGAGAAAATTTTTAGTAATAGATGGAGCATGAAAGATGTTGCAAATGTTAAAAGTATGATTAGACAAATAAATATATGTGTTTCCAAGATTAGTAATTTATAAACCTAAGTCATCGCCTACTTGTGCCATATCCGAACCAGTGTACGGTAGTACTTGTTGAGGCAATCTATGGTCCGGAGTGACCAAGTGTTTTGATGTTTGTACAAAGGGTTTAAGTTAGGTTTACCCTTGTGATCTCATATGTATATGTTGAGTGTGCAGGTTGCACAGGTTACACATATGGACTTGACTAGACAGCCTCGGTACGGTGAAGGGTGGCATGGAGACAAGCTGGAGGCTTGTGTGTGCACCTGAGGGACCTTGGTGAGCAGGGACGATGAGCTGATGGGCGCGGGCTTCGAGGCATGCGTGAAGGATGGCATGGAGGCAAGCTGGAGGCTTGCGTGCATCCGAGGGACGGGAGCCGAAGATGAAGAGGGCGCGAAGGTAACAGTCGAGCCTGCGGAGGAGGAGTCAGTCGAGTCGTGAGGGTAGAGTGCTGTGCGATTGTACTCGGGAAATCCTAGGGTTCGAGTGCGGAGTGGAATGTACTCGGGGAGTGTAACCCTAGGATCAGCAGGGTACCAATCGACTACCCTGGGGGCAGTCGACTGGTAGGTGGCTGGTGAGCTGGCAAATTCGAACGTTGGGGGTGTCAACGGTCGAATTTGGCTGGCACCAGTCGACTGCCCCCAGGGCAGTCGACTGGTAGCGAGAAATCAGCCCCGAGTCCTATTTAAAGAGGACTTCGTGGTGGCTGAGTTTCTTGACGAAACTTGTCTTGGTTAAAGGCAAGTTGGTAGTCTTTGGGCTCAAGGTTGTCAAAGGTGTTGTGGTGAGGTTTCTCCACCCACAAGGAGCGACGAGAGCTAGCCGGAGGTTATCCGGGGAGTGATCCACCGATGGATTCTTGGATTAGTCACCCGGCCGGGGTGGATACCAAGTAAATAGGTTTGTTAGCAGTGATTTCTTCGTTGTTATTGTTTATTATTATTGTTTCCATTGCGCATACTAACAACGTAAGAAGAACAAGCAAAGAAACGCTATTCACCCCCCTTAGCGTACGAAATCGATCTTACAATTGGTATCAGAGCGAAGGACCGCTCTTGATCGGACTAACCGCCAAGGGAGCACACGCTAGAGGAAGAAGAACATGGAAGATAAATTCGGGGACGACATCCACACTCCGCCGGCCTATGACCATGAAGATTTCGGGTATTGGAAGTCACGGATGGAGACGTGGTTCGGAATGGAGTGGGACCTTCGGATTGCGCTTGAAGAGCCCTTCGAGATTCCAAAGGATAAGCACGGGAAGAGACTTAGACCTAGATATTGGAATCAAGAACAAGAAAATCAATCCAAGGCGAATAAAAAGGTAATTGACATATTGCTTAATACTTTGCCTACTAATGTTTTGAATGGTGTAGGAGCATACAAAAATGCACATGAATTGTGGATCAAACTAGAAGAATTTCATAAAAACCCTACACGAGGTCAAGTAGTAGATGAACCCGAGGAAGTGAACTCGATAGCCCAAGAGGAGGAAGAATTAAGTGAAAGATCATCAATCTCCTCAAGAGAAGAAGAGGAAGCATCAATCTCAAGAATTGAGGGGGAGGAGAGACCCTCAACTATACCGGATCAAGAGGAAGCATCCACATCATCCAAGGTTGAAGAAGAAGTCAACCTAGCCTCTACCTCCACCAAAGCAAAATCGAAAGAGCACATTACATACTTTGGTTGCAATGAGAAGGGGCACTACAAGGACAAGTGCCCGAAAGGTAAAATGGAGGTAAAATCTAAACCTATTTCGATTCAATTAAATTCTAACATGAGGTGTAGAAATGGAGAATCCCAAGAGAAGAAGAGGAGGATTCGATGCTTCACGTGTGGTGAGCTGGGGCACTACCACACCAAGTGCCCAAAGAAGAACGAGCTCAAGAGGATGGGACACTTGAGGAGATGGGAAAAAGAAGAAAGGAGGAAGCAAAGACCACAACAAGGAGGGACTACAAGGGTAAGGGAGGTAATTCCTTACCCTAAGGTAAAAAGCAATTCAATTTCAAGTTCCTCTATGCATGATAAAAATAGAATTAATCATTCATCCATGCATGCTAGAAACCATGAGAATTGTTTGCTTGTACACAATCATGGATTCAAATATCATGATAGGACTAGGATAACAAGGTAGGTCAAAACATTAACAAAAGCATGCATCATGAGAGACCTAGGACCTTTGTACCTAAGGATCAGACACTAATCCCAAAAAGGGGAGGAATGTGCCTAGAAAGGAGGGTAGGCCTAGGAATGTCCAAGGTGGACATATGGAAACCAAAGTTAGGGACTTGGCAAGGGAAAATCAAGTCTTGAGGTCAAGGCTTAATACTGTAGAAAAGGCCCTAGAAAGATTCACGGTTGGATCTAAGGGTCTAGACATGGTGTTGGGTAGTTTGAAACCTAACTACAATAGATCGAGATTGGGATACCGGTCTAAGACCTCTAAGGCCAACAAAAAGAAGTGTGCTGGGAAGCATACAATCATGGTAAGAAGGGAAAGTCCAAGGATGACAAGGGAATGCTATCCAAAGGAAAAAGAAGGACGTAACCAAAGACAAAGTGTCTAAGGTTAAGAGAGTCCATTTTGTAGGCCAAAAGTCACCGGTGGGACACCGGTGTGGACTAGTGTGGATCGAGTCACCTAGGGAGGTGGCTAAGACTCAGAGCTCAAGGGGGAGCTCTAGGAGCCTTTGGGATCTATGGTAAGTGGATCCAACAGTTTTTCTCCCAAGGAATTAGATGAAATGTGCCAAATAGGATTGGGAGACTTGGGTAAGTCTTAATCCTAGGTTTTGGCACACTAAAAAGGGGATTTAGGGAGAAAAAGAGTGAAAATGGTATTATAATTGAAAGAAATTGGGTTTAATGTGAAAATACCATGTAACTTGATGCTACTAATGGATTATGAATGAGTATGGGAAGAAGCATCAAGGTGAGGTCCAAATTAGAACTTTGAGCTAAGGTTTTAATGATACACTTTAGGATAAGTGGAGTTTCGTGCCAATCTTGGGATCGGAGTACATTTGTTTGGAAACGTATTTTTTCCATGTAAACATTGGCCCCACAAATCTCCACACAAAATTTCATAATTTTTGGAGATTTGTAGAATTTCTTAGGCATTTTTGAAATCGGGCTGGAAATCTGAAAATCAGATAGCAGGTGACTGCCATTTTGGCAGTCGATTGCCCCAAGAAGAATTTTAGCCCAGAAACATTCTGTGAGTTTTAGCAGGTGACTGCCCTAGGGGCAGTCGACTGGTTCATAGGTTTCAGAATGAAAGCCATATTGCATAGTAAGAGATGACGAAATTGGAATATTGGATATGGATTTGGATTGAAAGTTTTGATTATAATTTCATATTCCTTGAAGTAAAGTGTTGTCTCATGATTTAATGGTGATTATATAAAATAAGGCAATGTGAATATCATGGAATTTAAGGAAAATTTGTGAGGGCTTTAAATTCAATAATAAATGCTTGATGAATGGAAAGGAAAGCATTGAGGACGACACCATGTGTTAGATTATAAGTGTGAGTCTTGAGAAACACATGGAATTATGGATGGATTTCAATATTGATACCATGTTTAGGAAACTAGGATTTGTACCAAAAGTCAAGCACATTTGTGGTTTTCATGAAATCATATTTTTCTAGGATAGGGTATATCCTAGCAAATGTGCTTGCAAATCTGTTAGATTTTTTTAGTGGTGATGAGTTCTTTTTGACACTAGGGCAAAGGTTGCTTGGGAGCAATCCTTTAATGGTGTCCAAGGGGGAAGAACTTGGGTGTTGGGTTGGGTATAACTCAACATGGTGTTATGGTGTTAAGTTGGGTAGAACTTCACCATGGAAGAATGAAAATTGGAGAAGGCATAGGTTAAAGGGGGAGGTTACCCTTTTGGTTTGCTTTGATTTTCATAAGAAAACTTTTGGGTTTTGTGCCAAACTTGGGAATGGTGAGGGATACATGGTGAAATGTATTTTTCCCAAGTAGGTATGGGTTCCACAAAGTTGTCTACGAAATTTGAAAATTTATGGAATTTCTGGCGCATTTCTGAAAATGGCCAGAAAATATGATATTCAGAGTATCAGTCGACTGCTACTGTTGGCAGTTGACTGCCCAGGGCTGATTTGGGTATCAGCAGCTGGGTTGGTGTCCAAATGATAAGAAACAAGTGTATGAGGGTCAAGTACACTATGTTTGGAATCATTGGGGATTAAAAGAACCGATAATTGGGATATTATTGGGTTCTTTTTGATGTTAGGCAAAGGGGGAGAAGTGTTGGTTTAAGTTGGGAAACCAAACTTATCTTTGCAAGAAACCCTAGGTTTAGGGGGAGTTGAGATTAAGGGGGAGCATGGTTGCTCCATTTTTGGCGTAAGGGGAACCTTGGAGAGGTTCTTAAAAAGCCTTTGTAAATCTAGTGTAGGGGGAGCTTGGGAGAAGCTTTAAAAAGCCCGTTTTAGCGAAATTCCTAACTTGGAGGGTTAGGTGTGGAAAAGTCCTAGCTTGGAGGGCTAGGTGTGAAAAATCCTAACTTGGAGGGTTAGGTGTGGGATGCCCTGGGATAGGATCCATTTTGCATTGCATATGCATTTATTTAGCATGGTTTTTGCTATTGACTACTATCTTGCTTTCCCTAACTTAAACGTATTGCCAAACATCAAAAAGGGGGAGATTGTTGAGGCAATCTGTGGTCCGGAGTGACCAAGTATTTTGATGTTTGTGCAAAGGGTTTAAGTTAGGTTTACCCTTGTGATCTCATATGTGTATGTTGAGTGTGCAGGTTGTATAGGTTACACATATGGACTTGACTAGACGACCTCGGTACGGTGAAGGGTGGCATGGAGACAAGTTGGAGGCTTGTGTGCGCACCTGAGGGACCTTGGTGAGCAGGGACGATGAGCTGATGGGCGCGAACTTCGAGGCATGCGTGAAGGATGGCATAGAGGCAAGTTGGAGGCTTGCGTGCATCCGAGGGACGGGAGCCGAAGATGAAGAGGGCGCGAAGGCAACAGTCGAGGCCGCGGAGGAGGAGTCAGTCGAGTCGTGAGGGTACGAGTGCTGTGTGATTGTACTCGGGAAATCCTAGGGTTCGAGTGCGAAGTGGAATGTACTCGGGGAGTGTAACCCTAGGATCAACAGGGTACCAATCGATTGCCCTAGGGGCAGTCGACTGGTAGGTGGCTGGTGAGCTGGCAAATTCGAACGTTGGGGGTGTCAACGGTCGAATTTGGGTGGCACCAGTCGACTGCCCCCAGGGCAGTCGACTGGTAACGAGAAATCAGCCCCGAGTCCTATTTAAAGAGGACTTCGTGGTGGTTGAGTTTCTTGACGAAACTTGTCTTGGTTAAAGGCAAGTTGGTAGTCTTTGGGCTCAAGGTTGTCAAAGGTGTTGTGGTGAGGTTTCTCCACCCACAAGGAGCGACGAGAGCTAGCCGGAGGTTATCCGGGGAGTGATCCACCGACGGATTCTTGGATTAGTCACCCGCCGGGGTGGATACCACGTAAATATGTTTGTTAGCAGTGATTTCTTCGTTGTTATTGTTTATTATTATTGTTTTCACTGCGCATACTAACAACGTAGGAAGAACAAGCCAAAGAAACGCTATTCACCCCCCTCTAGCGTACGGAATCGATCTTACAGTACTTCGATAAAGATATTATAGTCCGATGTGATATGATTGGTTACTCCGGTGTCAATATATCATTCAGTAGGTAAAAATTGTGAAGATTTGTCATGAGTAGGCATAAACGAGAGAACTTTAGGATAGACTTGTGAAGAAGTTGGTTGTCATAAAGCTACAAGACCATCAATAAAATTTGGACATTGAAAACCAATAAATATAATTCGAAGCCAAATATGACATCTTTTTAAAGTTGAAGGGCAACCAATGAAGATTCTATCAAGTCTTTTAGGACATTAAATATTAATATGTCCAATTTGGAGACAAATTTGACAAATTTGAATATTTGACATCAAGAATAAAAGCAACAACAGCAACACAAGTTGTTGTTGTTGTATCTTGGCTTCTTGCTAAGAAAAATTGTAAGAGTAGAAGAGAAAGGCATAACACTAACCTGGATAGCACAAAAACATCTAGTATTTGCGACCCGTATGACTCCACTCGAACGAAGTCGACATGGAGTGGCAGGGAGATGCACTTGATGATGTTGGTGAGGAACAGGAATGCATCAATTACGATGCAATGATCCGCCCTTGAAGCAAGCCTTGCGACATGGCGTCTATGAGCTCATGCTCCTTTTGAACCTGCGACGAAGAAGGCCCCAAAAACATCGAAGGAGAAAAGGGAGAATAGAAAAAGATTAAAAGAGAAGTCCTTAAGAGGAAAGAGATGGCAGAAGAAGAAGACGTCGCATGAAGAAGAAGCGACACGTAAGGTAAGAAGAGCTATGACTCTGATACCATATTAAGATAACAAAAGCAGAGGAAAGAAAAGAAGAACAAAAATAACTTTCTTGATCGAATAACTTATCTATAAGGTATACAATTTATAGAGGGCTTAGGATACTTAGTCAATTAACAGATTCATAAAGAAACTATCAATTAACAGATTTATAAAGAAACTGTCAACTAACAAATTAATAAGAAAAATATCTAATCTAGTAGTCAATATATCATAATATAAATTTTATTTGATTCGATCAAAATTTTATTAAATAATTATTCTCTTTTAAGATTTGCATATAAAATATTTCTGTGATCGAATAACAAATTTTTCTAACATATGTAGGTGCCTTCATGCACATGACTGGGACTCACCGATGCTCTTGTGACTTCCAATCAGTTGCTTGAACTATCTCCTTTCACCGAAGCCTGTGCAAAGTCGGACTACATCACAGTACACAAAAAATGGAGAAGGTCAGATACAAGGATGATGAGTTAGCCAACAATGTAAGCAAGCGCTTCTTCTTCCTCTTCCTTTTTATATTCGCAATTTAACTAACATTAATCTTTTTTCTGATGCATGGTTTAGTTTTGTTTCCAAGTCTAGAATAGCCAAAACCAAGAGACTTAACTTCAAGAAGCTCGGAGAAAATGCTTTTCATGCAAAAGATTTCGAAACTGCAATTGTTTACTACATGCAGGTCTTAAACAAACAAGCAGGTTGAGCATTCAATTGGTCACAGTGTAACTTGCATGCAAACTGACCTCTGTGTCTATGAATTTACAATTCATTGATAGTGGCACAATTACTTCTCCGATAGTGTTGGCGTCGTGGCTTATCGTACTTGATCATGTCCTCAATATGAGAAGAACGACATGGCATTAACGTTGACCTTGAGAAGACCCAAAGTGACAAGAAGAAGGGCAACATGTCATAGCCACTGATCCATGGAAAACATAGAACTATGGCGAGATCCACTCCCTGAGATGAAAATGAATTAGGAAAAAGAATATTAAAGGCAAGGCCAGGGGGTCCCTAGCACAGACATTTTAATGCTCAAGTTAGTTCTCTAGTGATATAAAAATGGAGTGGAAACTTATAACCAGCAAAGAGACATCATACCTGTACCGTGGAGGAGAGACCCCTATTTATATGCTACGTCCATGGAGACCCTCCACCATCTCGATGTCACATCAACTGTAACAAAGCAGTAACTACTAAGATTTTCTGTAAGAAATCTATTGGCCAATGGGCTAATGGGATATGTCAACGAATGGGCCCCTAGGCCACTGAGCCAATTGGAGTGTGCCACTTAGGATGGGGCCTATGACCTTACTGAGCCCCCGAACATGTCGGTGTGTGGCGTGTGTCAAAGGAACATTAGGTGTCAGAGCAGGGTCAAGGACTACGGCTGGGCAAACCCGCTCCCCTATTCACATGAGAACCCAGTAAGAAAGGCCTGGCTTGTGAAGCACAAGGCAACCCAAAAAGGAAATGGGTACAAACCCATTGGGTCACGTGGACCAGATGTTGGACCGGGTCCTAAGGAAGTAAGTGAGTAGGCCCGAGTAGCTAAAATGGGGAAAGAGGTGAGAAACCTCGGTCGATCGGCTGGCTGAGTTTAGTCGATCGACAATTCACCCTCTTTAGTAGCTCGGTGGCCTACCCCCGTACACTTAGTGGTTCGATGATGAGGCAAGGATCAGGACATTAAGGGTGACAACAGTCATAGCTAAGAAGTGGGCTCACTTATTGGAAGTAAGGGAAGTTCGTAGAGTGACTTAGAACAGAGCTTGACATAACTCACTGGTAAAAGTGGTTGGATGCAAGGTCAATTGTAGAGGGTCATTGCTCAGCAAGTTTAAGGCAGTCTGCTGCTCGGGGGAGAGACCCCTTTGCATTGCTCTTGTCGAATGTTTTGGAATCCTTTAAGCTCAAGATTCGAGTGTGTGAGGACTCAATGTGTGAAGTTAACTGATCGGTCGATCTTTGAAGGCTCGCTGAGGTTAGCCACTCGACTAATCCTTGAAGGCTTGCTTGTCACTCGGCCGTGGTTAGCCAAGCGGTTGCCTTGCTCGGTCTTACGAATGCTCGGCTATTGATGAGGGCTTGGTCCACGCGCATTTCTTTAGTGCGCCACGTCATCCGTTTGACCAAGATCCGTCCTACGTGGCTTGGGGGGCTCAACTTCTCCCCATATCACAAACTTCCCTGTCGAGTCTAGTCGAAGAAGGTGTCAAATCTGACTGACTAGACCCATGTCCAGGTTTGTGCCAAGAGCGGGTCAAATGATGATGTGTCTGTTGTCGTACAATGGTCATGGTGTCATTAAATGTAGAATGACATGTGTGTGCAGCATTATTAAGGCAAGATTTTTTGATATCTCGTCGCATTAAATCTAACACTTTCTCTCCGCCACGTGTCCTAGTGGCAGCGGGTGGAATGATTTTCAAGAAGATGAGAGCATGATTTGGTGCAAACTTTTGGTAGAGTAATTTTTGAAGCGTCTTATGACGATTAAAAATCAACAACCAGGATTTTATCCCGTCGTCAACCAAAGATAAATGAAAGTGAGATAAAACCCTTCCACTTAGGGTTCGCACAAACTAGTGTGCGCTTTTTTGCCCTCATCTTCTTCCTTCTTGCTCCGGTGACTCTACATGATTTAGATAAGAAGACTATCCAAGCCAAGACGCTAACTCTAAAATTAAAGGAGGAGGAGGAGCAACACGTGGTAGCCCTGGCAAAAAAGGAAACAAAGTTAGCCACCAAAGACTCTAAGCTTGAAGATCTGAAGAGGCAATTGGTCGCTCAGCAAGAGGAGCAAGACCTAGTGAGGGCATCTCTAACCACATTGCAAGTGGTGCATGAGGCAGAGCAACAAGCCTTCGAGGAATATAAGACAAAAGAGCCCAAGCAGCTAGAGGCACACAGAGTCCAACACCTTCACTCAACCGAGTTGCAACCAAGTTCTTTGGTCGAGCTCGAAGCATGATAAAGTACGGTGTGCAGGGCGCAATCGAGCAGCTTAAAAGAAGCTAACTTTCTGCCTGCCAATCTGCCCGCTGTTAGTGATATGAGAGAAGTGTCCTAAGGCAATCGCCTTATGATTGTAAATATTCATTTTAATAAATGATAATTCACTATTTGAGTATACATGTTTGTGTATTTGATTGAGATCTTAAACTCATCTACTGAATGTCCGCAATACAATTCACAGCATAAGAGAATTTGTGATGGGATCACAACTAGTGATTATCTCTAAATGTGCAATTGTGAAGTATTGAAAATATCCCTAGTCGATGAATTGATAAAAACGGACATTATCAATTCTGTTGAGACTAGCATGGGTTATTCTCTAATCAGTTGATTCTCACTAGCTGGTGACATTGGGATGTCCGGAGATAAACATGGATGCTAGTTAAGGGAACTAGTTCATTGGAGTGACTAGCTGTAAAACTTCATATGGTAATCTATATAGATATGTCAATGAAGTTCTTACTGTAGCTTAAGTGCGATGTTCCTTTGACTTGCGGTGTTCAAGTCATCTTGGTCATGGAGACTTATACTTTAACATCCTAAGCAAGCATCTCCTAGGAGGTGTGGACCCAGGATGATTGGGTATAAGCCGAAGTGCCCGAAGATGTTTGAGCAGCCTACAAAGGATTCACCACTCCTTGCGAGGAGATGTATACCCAGGCCTATCGTCGGATTGTTACTCAAAGCCTCTGGCCAGAGCATATCATGTTTAGAGTGCGAGTCTCTTAAATACATGAGAGTAATTAGAAATCCAAAGGACGAGAAAGACACTACTTGGGCTAGGTGTGACGTAGTCAGCCTAGTGGGGACTGACACAAATAGATCGTGTCCTGAACCAAGTGGGTATAAGATGGTGAAGGGAATGGGGCACGATTCATTAGAGCTGCTGAAGGGTTTCGGAATTACTTCTGAGGTCAAACCGTTGATCTTTCGATTAATTGAGGGTCATGATGTACTACTAGGTGCCACTCATTACCGTTCTATAATTGGTTAATTATAGACGGCCAACATAAATAGAAAGCCTATTTAGTCACACGCACTACGAGTAATCCGAGGGATTTAAAACAAGTTGAAAATTGGATTTTCCAATCAAGAGAAATAATTCGAATCTAAGTTAATCAGAGGCGCAACGGAAACTTAAAATGGCTAAGTCTTTTGAAGGCTTATTGGGCGAATTAAATGAGTTTAATTCGTGATCGGTTCGGCTCGGTTTGGCCGGCCAAAGAGGGTGTTAACCCCCTTTGGTTTGGCCGGCCACAACAAGGGGAAGAAACCAATTTATTTGGTTTAATTAATAAAATAAATCTAGTGCGATTTGTTTTATAAATTATGGATAAATAAATTTGTATAAAGAAATTTATATAAATAAATTTATAGAAAGTTATTCCTTTTATGGAAATTAAAATGATCCATGGAATGGTTTTTTTAATTTTATAAAATCAATTATGAATTGATTTTTTCATAATAAGAAAGTTTATAAATTTCTTATAAAATTTATTCCATAATTAAAGGAGAGAAGAATTTGTTTTATTATAAAGTTAGTTATAATAAAACTAGGCATAACGGAATAAGTCATAAGAAATTTTATAAGATAAAATTCTTATGATAACTAATTCCGTTAATTCAGTTAAAAGAGAGACTTGGTAAGGGAGAGACCACTATATAAAGGAACCAAAGGCAAGCCTTGAATTCCTAATCGATATAGAGCTATCAAGAGATTAACTCTCTCCCTCTCTCTCTTTTATTCTCTCTTCTTTCTTCCCTTTAGGGCCGGCGCCCCTTAGGGCATCCTAGGGCCGGCGCCCTCCTTGAGAGCTAGGGCCGGCGCACCTCCAACCTTTGGTTGCCGTGAGCCATCAAGAAGAAGGAGAAGCCAACCAAGAAGAAGAAGAAGCGGATCACATCTCCTTCCTTCCCGGAATTTCGATTCCGGTTCTTGGCGGTTAGTTTCCATTCTTTTCTCTTGTTCTTCTAGTTGTGCCTTTAGAGAATCTAGTAGTTCTCGTCGGCACAAAACTCGTGACTTTGCGAAGTCATCCCGAAGAGAACTCGGCGTGGACGCGAATAGAGGCGAAGCTTCCAAGGGACGCTACGGTTGGATCTCGTCCCTTTTCTTCGAGTTACGCGAGGTACAAAGTAAATTAGTTTACTTTTCCGCAATGTTTTAATTTATGATTACGTCCACACATCATAAAGTCGCATGCTAGATACGTGGTTAAAATAATTTATGAAATTATTTATGCTAATTCTTCCGCTGCACGTAAAATTTTAAAATATTACGAACCCGTATCCTTGTCAACATGCACCCGGTCCCAACACCCGCGACCACTGTGAAGCTTAGAAGAATTTTATAGGTGGTCCCAGACAAAATGCATGCTCATTTCCCTTGAGCTCCGAGACCATCCTATGCTTTCAAACTTCTATTTCTTGTTTCGAACTGTTTTTTGTCTTAGCCCACATGTAGGCCTTGCGAACTTTGGCACTTTGTAATGCCTTTATCATTCCTTTAATTTGATGACTTTGTGATCCTCCCTTAATTTGTGAGGTTTCCTTGTGTGTAAGGCAAATTAAAACATATGCATTGACGTAATGCTTAGCGCGGGCGTACGCCGCTTGGTCATAGACCTTCTTCGATTGAATGTAAGTAGTGCATATTTGTCCCCGTGATATTAAGGGAATCACCTAATTATCTAGCGTGGATCCTTAAGCCTATTCGACCTTAGTCAGAAAAGGAGTGCCTTTTTATTTGCATAGTACAGTAGAGCACATATGCAAAGGCGGAAATGTGGAGTACTCAAAGAGTGGGATAGGCACACAAGGGTGCCCTTGCATTCTCTTGCTAGAGTCATGAGCCTTGCTTTGAGAGTGCCTTGATATGGGGTTGAGCGATCGCCAAGGAGTGTACAAGATTGTTGTCATCTATTCCAAGGGATATAAGTCGAAGCAACTACTCACATGCTATCATGAGAGAGTGCAAGGATCTTGCTTTAGGGGTCAAGGCTGAGATGAGAGTCTGGGACAACCAAGCAGGCGATCATGTAGAACGTGAGTGGATCATGTCTGATCGGTCGTGCTAGATGATTCACTGGGCAACCCCCATATAACTCATCTGAGAAGCTGAGAGTTTGGGACAACCGAGCGGACGATCGTGAGAAGCGTGAGCGGATCACATCCGATCAGTTGCACTCGTTGGTTCACGGGGAAACCCACTTATAACTCATCTAAGAAGATGAGAGTTTGGGACAACTGAGCGGGCGATCGTGTGGAGCATGAGCGGATAATGGCGGTTGCACTTGACGATTCACAGGGAAACTCGCTTATAACTGTTTAAGAAGACAAGAGTCTGGGACAACCGAGCGGGCGATCGTGAGGAGCGTGAGCGGATCAAGTTCGATCAACCATGCTCATTGGTTCATGGGGAAACCTGCTTATAACTCATCTGAGAAGATGAGAGTCTAGGACAACCGAGCAGGCGATCGTGTGGAGCGTGAATGGATCATGTCCGATCGGTCGCGCTCGACGATTCACGAGAAAACCTGCTTATAACTTGTCTAAGAAGATAAGAGTATGGCTTGCCGATCGGGTGAGTGGGTGGAGCGTGAGCGGATCATGTTCATTCTACCACGATGGTGTATGGCGAGGGTGTGTCGAGTAGCTTGTCGAAGAAGAACCCTACACATTTAATTCAACAGGAGGGTTAGCTTTTTTACTATGATATGTGCATGTTTACAAGCACACTCCTTGACTCTAGTCTTGGTACAACCGTAGATGCACTGCACTCCAGAGCCAGTCCAATCACTTTCCCTAGGAGTCCTACAAGTACTAAGCTCCGGAGGCTAATTTCTGAACCAACCTATAGAGGTCATCCCATTGCAGTTCTAACTTGTCTACGTCTCCCACGGGCTTAACGCGCTTCCATACAAAGTCACCAACTTGAAAGGAATGAGGTAGCACCTTCTTGTTGTATTTTTGTTGCATGCATTGGCGATAGGAGATTAGCCGAATGGTTGCCCTGTCTTGGATTTCGGTGACCAAGTCAAGCTCCATGCGTCTTGATTCACCATTGTCTTCAAGGTCGTAAAGCTGTCGCTAGTTAGATTCACACCCAACTTCCACTAGCACACCTCCCCCCTCCCTCCCCCCTCGTGCGCGCGCACGCACACACACACACACACAAAGTGAAAAGGGGTGAAGCTAGTACCTTCCCATGGAGTGGTTCGATGTGCCCAAATGATACTGAGAAGTTTTTCGATCCAATTGCCACCAACGTGGTCCAGATTAACTTTGAGACCTCTGACAATTTCCTGGTTGGTGATCTCAGCTTGTCCATTGCTTTATGGATATGTCATTAAGGTGAAAACTTGTTTGATGTCATAGGCTAAGCACCATTCTTGAATTTTTCTTGCTTTGGAATAGGCAGTCATTGTCAGAGATCAGCTTGTGCGGAATGTCATATCTGTATAGTCTATTTTGCCATAGAAATTTGATGACTACATTTTCCGTGATGCGGGCGAGTGCTTTTGCTTCAACCCACTTGGAGAAGTAATCCGCCTCTATCAGCAGGAATTTCTTTTGGGCCAGAGCAATGGGAAAAGGACCTACAATGTCTATCCCCCACTAGACATGATACGGTGGAAGCCTTGAGCAGTTCAGCCGGACAGTGAGAGAAATTTTGGTGTTTTTGATAGGAGATATAAGTGGCGATTAGTCGAGCGACATCCTTCTGAAGGGTGGGCCAGAAGCACACGACTAGTAAGACTTTTCGCATCACAGCTTTTCCTTCGGCATGACTACCACAAGAACCTTTGTGAATTTTCCTAAGCACATAATCGGCATCCTCAGACCCCAAGCATTTGAGCATGGGATGAGAGAAAACCCGCTTGTAGAGTTAGTCACCTATTAGGGTGAACTGAGCGGCCTGCTTCTTGAGTAGTCTGGCTTGCTCTGAATTGGTTGGCATAGTGTCTCGTTGTAGAAAGACAATGAAGCGTGTGTGCCAATCTTCCTGAAGCTCCAATTCCGTTTGTTGTTCAATTTGAGATATCATCATGGTCTGACAACTGGTTGCTGAAGAATCCATGGAGAGAGGGAGGCGGCGAGCTTTGTTAATTCGTCTGCTTTCATATTGCTTTCTTTAGGGATTTGTTGCAAGATTACATTTTGAAACCTTGATTTCAGTTAATCATAGGCATCAACATACATTTGTAGCCTTTCGTTGTTAATTTCAAACTTTCCAGCCAACTGCTAGGTGGTCAGCTGAGAATCTGAATGGAGAATCACCTGAACGACACCAACATATTTAGCAACCTGCAGCCCGACTATCAGTGCTTCATACTCAGCTCCATTATTAGTAGCTTGGTAGTCTAGTCTCACAGAGAGTTGTAGCATATCTTCTTTGGGGGAGATAAGGAGGATACCAATGCCACTACCTTGTCGAGTCAATGAGCCATCCACATAAATTTTCCATGTCTCTTATTTTTCTAAATTCCGTAACTCACTGAAGAAATCAACGAGGGCCTATGCTTTGATGGCCTTATGCGGTTGATATTGTATGTCGTATTCACTTATTTCTGCTGTCCATTTGATCAGCCAGCCAGAAGCTTTAAGATTGATAAGAACTTTGCCCAAAGTGTTGTTAGTGAGCACCACAATAGAGTGTGAGAGGAAGTAAGGGCGAAGACGCCAAGCGGTTAGAACTAAAGCAAAGGCCAACTTTTTGAGTGTCGTGTATCGGTACTCTACTTGCTTCAGGAGATTACCAAAGAAATAAATGAGATATTGTTCCCCTTGATCTTCTTTGAGTAGCACGGTGCCTACGGCTCGAGTGGTATAAAAATGGAGTAGAAACTTAGACTTGGCAAAGAGACATCATACCTGTACCGTGGAGGAGGGACCCCTATTTATATGCAACGTCCATGGTGAGCCTCCATCGCTTAGATGTCACATCAGCTAAACAAAGTTGTAACTGCTAAGATTTTCTATAAGAAATCTATCGGCCAATATGCTAATAGGATGTGTCAACTAATGAGCCTTTGGGCTGCTGAGTCAATTGGACTGTGCCAACTAGGATGGGGCCTGTGACCTTACCGAGCCCCCAAACTTGTCAATGTACGACATATGTCAAAGGGAAGGTTAGGTGTTAGAGCAGGGTCAAGGATTGCGATTGGGCAAACCCGCTCCCCTATTTAGACGAGAACCCAATAAGAAAGGCCCGACTCGTGAAGCATAAGGCGGCCCAAAAAGGCAACAGGTCCAAACCCATTGGGCCGCGTAGACCAAATGTTGGATCGGGTCCTAAGAAAGTAAGTGAGTAAGCCCGAGTAGCTTAAATGGGGAAAGAGGTGAGAAACCTCGGCCGATTGGCTGACTGAGTTTAGCCGATTGGCAATTCACCCTCTTTAGCTGCTTGGCGACCCCTGTACACTTACTGGTTCGATGATGAGGCGAGGATCAGGACATCAAGGGTGACAGTAGTCACAGCTATGAAGTGGGCTCACTTATTGGAAGTAGGGGAAGTTCGTAGAGTGGTTAGAACAGGGCGTGGCATAAGTCATTGGTAAAGTGGTTGGAGGCACGATCGATTGTAGAGGGCCACCGCTCTGCCAGTTTAAGGCGGTCTGCTGCTCGACCGAGAGACCCCTTTGCGTTTCTCCCATCGAATGTTCTGGAATCCTTTAAGCTCAAGATCCCAGAATGCGGGGGCTCCATGTGTGAGTTAGCCGATCGACCGATCTTTAAAGGCTTGCTAAGGTTAGTCGCTCAGCCGATCCTTGAAGGCTTGCTTGCCGCTCGGCCACGGTTAGTCAAGCGGCTGCCTTGCTCGATCTTACGAGTGCTCATCTATTGACGAGGGCTTGATCCACGTGCGTTTCTTTAATGCGTCACGTCATCCGTTTGGTACCAAAACCCGTCCTACATGGCTTGGGGGCCCAACTTCTCCCCATATCAATACCTAATGAGCAATCTGCTACGAGAGGCAATTAGAGATGCCGTGCAAGCAGCAGTGCTATTGCCCGACTAGCTTACTGCCTTCTATCTCCTAGTCACCACCCTTCTCAGGCTCGGTATGAATGGCGAAGCCCGTGCGATGATCAAGCAGTCTTCCAGAATGGAACACAAAAGAAACAACAGAAACTGATGCATGAAACGAGATGCAATTTGTTTGTGTTCAGATTTTGTTGTCTACTCTTCTTTTGTTGCCGAGTTTAAAGTCACGTTTGATTTCAGACTTATAAACTTCTAATTTAAAATATACTTCGATATTTAATTATATCATTATCGATACAGTCGGTATGACGGTATCCAACCCGCTTCATGTCAGTATGATGCATCTATTTGGTTCCACCGTGAGCTAGCTAATTTTATATAAATTAAATATATTTAATTTAAATATATTTTTTAATTAAATATTTATTCACTTGATATGGTTAGAAAATGAAAACTACCCTTTAAATTATTCATACCATTAAACGCATATCTTTAACATATTTGTCTTGCACACGTTTCAGATTCTAAACTTGATATTAAATTAATAATTTAATATTAAAATTTTGAAAAGATTTTTATAGTATCTAATTTTTTTTATCTTAAATTTTAAAAGTAACAATTTTAATATCATATAATGGGAGGTATTTCAGGTTTTTTTTTAAATTATGATTGAAAATTATAATCCAATTGAGAAGATAAATCTTAGGAATTTTTGATTTTTAATTTTTTTAACTTAAATATTATAATTCAATTGGGAATATGAACTATGAGGGTTTTTTATTTTTAATTTTTTTAGCTTGAACATTATATCTTAATTAGAAAGATAAATCTTAGATTAAAATAAAAATAAAATATTAATTTGAGATTAAAAAATGTCTTTTAAAAATTTTTGTACAAAATCACTAATTTAGTCCTCCTCGAAATAACTATATAGATAAAATGGAAGCTCTCCTAATTTTCTGCCTTTAATATTTATAAAGTTTAGAATTTTGAAAAAAATTAAATGCATTTTAATATGTACCGTCGATCACCCGCCCCGTTCAGATCCAACGGCTGGGAAAGAACTTTCACAGCTTCGTGGTAATTATAGTTCAGCTCAATTATAGATCACCCGCCCGGTTCTTCGTGGTCATTCCGCTTCGCATTCTACGCCGCCGCCGATCAGTCGCATTGGCCGGCAATGATCTCCGTCTCGATCTCGAGCTCTTCCTTCGCTTCACTATCTTCGCGTCCTAACCGTATCTCGATGCTGTCGGTAATAGAATCTCTCTTCCTTTCTCCGCGAGCCACCGCATGAGACCGTCTCCTCCCTTCTCCTACAGGTTGTAAGACTTTAAATCGCCTTCGTTCTTATTTACTGCTCCTTTCCGGCTAGTAGAGGTAGAAATCGTTGAATGGTTTTTATCTCATTCGGCGTCTCAACTTAGTTTAGGTATCTGCGCTTGTAGCCGCAGAATGGCATGAAAGAGAACAGTATGTTCCCAAGAAAAAATGTAGTTTGAACTTGACAGGAACATGTAACAGGGAGTTGTGAGTCATTTGTTTTTCATTTTTTGGTAAACAAACAACTTGTGCTAAACAATGAAAGAAAAAGTTTACTATTTATTTTGTTCACATTGTTGCTGTTATTCTTTTTTTCTGTCATAAACTATAATTGATCAAGTAATTGGTTTACCTTCAACTGGCATTTAATTCTCCAGCTGTTCAGGAAGCTTTATTGTTCAGATTGCAAGATATGGTATATTGTTGCAGTACTTCTGTTCTATGACCAAAATTTGAGAAATTCAATGAGTTAGCATAATGCTATATATCTCTTTAAGTTATTTCTAATCATTACAAAAAATGTTTTAAGTAACTCTTTACGAATATGTCTTGTCAAATATTATGAACATGTGGAGGTGAGTATTGTATGCACTATAGATCTGCAATTTGTGTATGTAATTCAAATCATGAGGATTGCCAGGTGAAGATTGACATGCTTTGTTGGTCTGCACTTTGTGAATGTGATTCATATCATGAGCATGGTACAGAGAATATTGGCATGCTTTGCTTTCCTTATTGAATGAAATGCATATCATGAGTTTATTGAGACTAATATTTTTGCAAGTGTGACAACCTGTTTTGATTTCCCTGTCTCGTCATGGAGAGCTGTGGAACCCAATCTTACTTCTTATTAGCTTTGCAGGTTGAGTTAGTAAATCGTGGAACTCATTGTTTTGAGGAGGAGGCAGGCAGCACCACATTCCATTTTCACTACCCAGAGAAGAAGAGGCAACAAGGTTGTGGTAGGAGGTGGTAATTGAGAACTATTGTCTTTGTTCCGTGGTACTTAAGTGGCACATGGCTCCAAGAAGGAAGAAGGTAGGCAACAGAGCATATTGGACATCATTTAGCTTTTCTGCAAAATTGCTTTTGCATTGCAATGATACAGGTGGGGATGAAGAGGATAGATGCTGCCATTGATGCATTGCTACCTTTCGGTTTCACGAAGGAAACCATTGTTGCTACTGTCAACAAACTTCTCAAAGTAAGATGGCTTCTGTGTTGATTTCAGTCTTTAAAGTGCCTTACAAACTCAAGTTATGAAATCTGGTAGGTTTATGATGATGATGGTGCATGGCATGCAATTGAAGAAGGTACTTATAAGCTTGTCATCGAGACCATATTGGATGATCAAGAACTAGATGCTAGACAGGTACACCATTTGAGTCTTCAAGTTTTCCAGCTTTCTTGGTTGTTGATATCACTCTATGGTGGAACGGGCAGTTAACCTTTCCACTTTGTGATGATAATTCCTAGTGGTCATTACTCTGTAAGACCTGTGTCGTGTGGATAAGAGAACCACACCATTTATTAGTTATTCTGAAACATGTAGCTGAGAATTCTTATCTTCCAAATTATGCAGTAATTTACTCTTCAAGTCATAGGCTCGTCAAGGATATTCAATTATAGTCATGTATGATGTACCTATGGTTCTGTACCCTCCATTTGGTTTTACTTGCTTCCAACTATGGTTTAATTGTGGCCCGTGAGTTAGAAATTATGTCTCCATAAGGATATCTAGACTTAAGTGGGGGTTCCCTCATTAATGGTTAGCAGCTAGCTATGACGATCTTCTGCAAGTGTTGTCTTCCAAGTTTATATTGCCCAAGTACATGACATGACTGCATCCTCTACCAGTGGGACTATTGCTGCATGTTTGGTTCCTTATGTCTCCTTGGGACCAAGAATCCGTAGGGCCTTCATTTTTATTCCTAAAAAAAAAATCTGTTTTGTTTTGGACTGTTTAAATGATAATACCCAACTTAAATTTAATGAAGCATTCTCATCTAGATGATTTTAGTTCTCTACGTCCTGAATCAGTTTAACTATGGACGCAAGATAGAAACTCAATGATCAGTTGGCTTTACTTTAATCACACTTAAATAAAGTATACATATATTTCAATGATTCAAATCTCATTCTGAATCCTGTAAACTCTAATTTATACTAGCTAACTGCTGGCCAATTCATCCTTAACTATAGGAAGGTAAGTTTATTTGACTTTGCGAAATGATATATTTTTTGTTCTCTTGTTTTTTTTTTTTTACCCACATCAAATTGCCAATAGAAAGTAGGTCTAGGCTCCAATTTTGGAAAAGTAAAAACTCTCTGGAGAACTTTTCAAGGGATGACCCTTCATCACCTTGTAAGATACAGATTAATATGATAATGGTTATTTCAATATCTCAATTCTCAAGTAAGCAACTCTTCCTTTACTATTTACATTTTATATTAGCCAACATTTATTCAATTGTATCTTATAGCAAGTAACATGTCGCTTGATTCTGGTTGCTATTTCGAAATCATAACTAAAGTTACTAAACACCTCTTTTCAAGTTGTTTTTGATGTATTGCTCAATGCTATCCAGATTCCTATTGGTTCCTTCTCGAGCAGATGCCTTGTTTATGGACTTTATGTTACCCTAGATGATGACTTTGGTAGTTTCATGTGCATGCGATTCTTAGTCTGTTCTTATATATCTGCCTTTTCGAATTCTTTAGGTGGAAAATGCAAAAGAAGGCACCAGAGCTTTAGAGACTTCTAGCAAACAAATTGTGAAGACCGGTAAGATAGGCATTGTTATCTCTTATTTAGATGTTTTCTGAGCTCCCATCTCTTCGCCTTTTGTCATCATCATCATTATGATACAAGTTTTGCACTCTAGAACAATCCTTCGATTGGAAGGACATTTCATGCACAGACATGAACCATAATTTGGTGACCTACAAGGACGGTCTAGGTCAGTCAACTACTGCGGCAGGAGATTTCAAGCCACATCATAACTTGGTCACAATTTGTCAGCCAAGTCAACCAAATCAGATTACAGAACCACAACAGAAAAGGCGTCCCTGTTACGGGTGGATAAGTGAAAGTGAGGATGAAGATGAAGGACACAAGGTGAAGGCTACCAAAATTCAACCCTTCCAGCGTGTTAGGAAGAGGCCCAGTGGATGGGACGTGAAACCATTTGCTATGTGAAGCACAATCGCAAAGGTTAGTCTCTCTCTCTCTTCCTATAATTTTTCACCAATATAGTGTTTCTCTAAAAAATTCTTGCGCTTCAAATCTTCGCTATAATTGTTTAATCTCCTCTTCACAAACTGCAGATTTCATTATATTTTGTTCCAATCGACAAGCCACTTTTTTCCCATATATTTTGTGCCCTTTAGAAAACAAATAGCTCAGATATGATTGGCATACAGTAGAACATGTGTAAGAAAGGTTCTACAACTCGAGTACCATACATGAAAAGTTTCAATTTATGGATATATTGAGGGAAAAAATCAAAGGACGTTCCTTTTTGGGATCGTAGTTACTATATAATTATAGCAACTATGATTCTGTGGTTACTAGTACTACACAGTTGTAATAGCTAACTGCTATAACATAAGAAACGACCCCCCTAGAGCCGGCTCCACGGATATGGAGGGAGGTTCATGCAGGTACACAGATAATAAGTGCATGGTGGGGCCGAAAATGCAGGTCATCACCTCCTGGGAATCGACCCCTGGCCATTATGCCAGAAATCCTATGCACCCACCATCTGTGCTACGTCTTGGGGGCAATAGCTAACTGCTATAACATAATATCTATGTTGTGATAGTTATAATTTATAGCTATTACAATAAAATATTGATTAGTATTGATCAAAGATGAAGTGTTTAGCAATTATTAAAACTAGAGCAGAATTAAGTTTCTTGTGGTGGTTAAGAATCATAGTTGCTACAACATCGCCGAATATGAGTATTGTTAGCAATAAAAATGGGTTAAAGTGGGATAGTGTTGTTTTTATAGTAAATAAAAAAATGGACGCTCTTTTGACAATTGCAATAAAAAGGGGCATTGTTTTCAAAATTGTTTTGGACAAAAACATTGTTAGGGGTAAAATCCAAATTGTCTTTTGAAATATGGACCTTCATTGGTGTATATGAACAAAAATGTCTTATTTGTTCTTTTTCCCTTTTAACCTACCCTGCTAATGACTTATCAATGAGGTTACTTGTAGTAGGACGAGGGTGGTGGAGCCCCACTCAGGGCAAATGATTAGTTTGACGAGTCCCAACTTGCTCAGTTATATCACACATTTGCTAATCACTTCTGCAAAATGTTGCATCTTGAGTCTTGTCTTAATCTTGTACTTTGGCCTAGAGTCGCGCGGTGTACTTACACAAGCTTTCTTCGGAGGTTAGTACTAGTTTTGTTGGTGGTTGCATAGTTAACCCTACATTGTGCTTTGCTTCAGGAACTATACTCCACAATGAGGGCTGGCATTGTCGAGTCTTGGGTGTCTAACTCCTTAGCTTACTCTGTAGAATTTGCTCAATCATTTATCGATGAGTGATCATTTTGTATGGGATGTTTACACGGTTTGATGACGACGATGATAGTTTATAAGATCGTATACAGTTATTTTGGGGTTTAAACATTTCTGTTGGTTCTTTTGTGTATTGTAAATTTCATATTCGAAGAATGCATTTGGATTTATAGGAAGATGATAAAAAAGGGTAAAAATAAAATTAAAATTCATCCTTTTATAAATATCAAAAAGTTCGATTTTCATTAAATTATCAAAACAAATCCCCTCATTTTCTAATTATGAACTTTATAAATGATTATTTTTTTCAGTTTTTCATGAAAAATTGAAATTATATTTTTTGAATTTTCAAAAAGTTCATATAAATCCAGGTTTTTTTTATGACGATTGTTTATAATTTTTGAATTTTTAAATGATGAACATATAAAAGTTATTATAGAAATGTGAATCTTATAAATTCATATTTTATTAAACAAAAATTCCAACTTTGTTTACAAACAAAAAAACCAGATAATAAAAAATCAATTACTTTATATAAATTTGATTTTTGATAAACCTTTATAAAAGTGTCATATGATTTTTAAAAGTGCTTTTTATAAAAGCAATTAATTAATCAGAAATTCTGGATCTTGCAAAAACAAAAAAAAAGGAAAATTACTTTTGTTAATTTATTTCAAATTTTATAAATTTAAATAACAAGGAGGAAAAAGAATCCATCAGCAAATGAGGGGCATTTGTTATTTGTATTTTTCAAAAGGCAGTGAGCGAGTGCAAGTAAACTAATCTAAAAAAAATGTTAATAAGTAGCAGACAAATTGAATCTGGGGTGATCGGTCCGGTTCCATGGAAATTTCCGACCGGTCACCAGGATAAATCAGGAAGCGCTCGCGGTGGTCGGTCTAGACGATCAGCGTCCCAGGGTTCGCGCTCTATTTGGAGGAAAAATTCCTACAAAATGCGCCATAGTTAGGGATCGAACCGAGGATGCCTGATTTAGCGACTAATCGCCCTACCGCTGCACCATAGCCCTGGGGGCACAAGTAAACTAATCTAGATCCTGAGGTTTGATGTAATGAGCAATCTGAAGAATATATCGAATATGAAGTACAGAGCTTTAGCCACATGACAATTCGTAGACGAAACTAAAGTATTGATCGGTCTCCATAACAAACTGTTAGTTGCTTGTGAGCGTTCCATGTAGTCATCTGGTCACGGAGAGCATCTGACACTTTTCTCACTAGCAAGTTCGTCTTCTATTTCAGAGTCGTCGACACGGAACACGTTATTGATGCTTAGTTCCGAGCTGGCTGGGCTGCTTGTGCCAAGAGAATCTGAAATGCTGCCGACTCTGCCTCTCGATGATCCTGACCTCACACTACAAACAGATGATGCTGGAATCTTCGCCATCAATGGTCTATAACAGTTGGGGGCATTTCGTCGTATATCCTTGCATATTTGCAAAGATCTTCCTTCAGAAATCGTATTCGAACTAGACTACTTGAGATCAAGATGGATAACAATCTCGGAGAAGTAAAATGTGAGCTGAGAAATGATACCATCTGCTTCAATGCCATATCCAATGATTTCTTTGAGAGTGCCATCTCGAACCCGACATTAAGTTTTCCGGGAAGGTCATTGGGGGTTGGTTTCTGGTTATCTCTTTTGCTGGTGCGAATCTTCTTGTATTGACTATATGTTCGATCGTCTTGTTTCCCCTTACGACATGGTTCACATTGCTGCCACTGCATGCTTTGTTATGTGCTGTTGAATATTTGATGCTTAAAATAATTAAAATCAAATATGGTTTTATAAAGAAAAATTAAGATGCCATCAATCGATAAAAGTCAGAATTAACTTCAAAAATGAAATTTACCTTTCGCGTAAATGAATTTAGACTATTAATTTACTCAAAACCGATTACGGGTGAATGAAAAATTAATTATTTAAAATTAGCCCAAAATTTGTATAAAAAGAAGTAGATAAGGATTAGTCTCACATTTGAAATTTCCAAAGGAATTTACTTCCTCACATGTGTTTCTGTGTTAATGGAATTAAAATGAAACACAGGTGGTCTCTTCTCACAGATGGAGCTCGTTACTCGCCACATGCGCATGTACGCAATGGGCATTTTGTTGGCGCACTTTGCACTTCGCATTATCGCGAAGAGCTTAAATTTATGTTCTAGGTGACATGACACTTAGGTGATGTATCGGTGACGTGGCAGTACCTATGTGGCGCTCGGGTGAAGTGACATGTGATATGACAGTGCCTGCGTGACACTCAGATAGGATGAGAGAAATGATTAGACTGCTGACTGACAAACAAATGGCAACCGTTGGTGAAGAGAGACTTGATCTGAAGCGTCAGATTAATCCTAATCCAAAGGTCACACTCACTCACCAAAAGGTACCTCACTTTTTCCCTTGTATAAATAGAGTCCATTAGATGATGAATTCATTCATTCAATCATCAAAGTCATTAGTATTCATCTCATCGTGTGCATATAGAGTCCGAAAAGCTACAAAAAAGTTCGCTAGTCTCGAAATTTGTAGTGTTACTATTCCGAGACATCGTCTTACATCTTGGAAAACGAATTGCTGCTATCGATGAGCATATGTGGCGGAGGAATATCAATTATTATAAAATAACAAGACTTGAACCGAAGACCTTTTGTATGTTAATTTGATGTCGTAACCAACTACACCACGACCACAAAGTTAAGAGCTTTGCACTCTACAATAAAATTATTCTGCAAACTGATATGACATTGATCAATGACGTTCCGCCGCCATTCCGCACGGAGATAAGCCGGAGAAATTCAAAGGAGCTGACTTTAAATGATGGCAGTAGAAGATGCTGTTCTATCTGACAACGCTAAACCTCGTACAGTTTTTGCATAAAGACCCACTAGCCATTAAGGAAGGTAATGCCAACAGCAAAGCTGCATGCGATGCATGGTCGCATAGAGATTTCTTGTGCCACAACTACATTCTCAACGCATTAGACGACACGTTGTATAACATATATAGTCCGATGGAGACGACAAAATCTCTGTGGGAATCACTAGAAAAGAAATACAAAACTGAAAACGCCGGATTGAAGAAATTTAAAACTAAAAGTTTCAAGGGCTAATGTGTAAGGAATTAAAACCCTAGGGGTGGTTTTGTGAATAGGCAGAACTTGGTTGGACTAAACTGCAAAATTCCAAGCCCTAATATACTCCAAATTCCTCTCTTCGCTCACCCACAGCTGACGCAGCGCCTCCTTTCAGCCCCGTGCCCTAATCCGCCGCAAACCTTAAGCACGCCTCCTGTGTCTTGTCCTTCGCCCGCAGCCAGATCCAGACGACGCCAGCGACCTCGCCGCTCCTTTGGCCGGCGATCCTCTTCCTCTACCGATCGAGTGACACGTGAGCTTATCGCTAGGTGAGTTCCTCCGATCGGTTTCCAATCAGGCGCACGAGTACTCCGTCGTCAACCTCTGGCAAGGAAGAGGGATCTGAGCTAAAAATCAGGAGGTAGGGGCTTCCTAAGGGTTTAGTTCTTGGCGGATTGGATTGGACTTCTCAGCCAACGCAAGGAGGTTTGGTGAGTTCCTGTTCCTTTCTATTTGGAATTGGCTGTTGATTTTGGTTTGAGCTGTATGCGTGGCTTGGATAGAAATTGAACAGAATGCCATGAATGCTTTTACGATCTCTTAGGTTTCGTCTGGTGTGGGTTTCCTCCCTTCGAGCTCCAGATATTGCTGGGGAATTGAGCTCCCATTTCGTATGCAGGAGGTGTTCTGTAAGAGTCAGGTTGATCGAAACATAGCTGTGAGATGGAGGATCTTTGTCACCAGAGCTGAGGTAAGGTCTTCGGGTGATTCTACTATTGATATGGATGATTTCTCCTTGAATGAACTGTGTAATTGGCTATGTTGGGTTGCAGCCCCTGGAATTGGAATTTTGCAGATTGGGTTTCTGCCGCGGTGTGTTGCGTGGCTCAGGTAAGAGTTCGATTGAGTTTTGGCTCAATCCTATATTGAATTGGAAGATATATGTAGTTCTATTTGTGCTATGGTTTTGGGTTGTAGAGTAAGGAGTAGTTTTTGCTCTGGTTTGGATTATACGCACCGTATGTACAAGGGTTGATCAGTGGTAGGTCTTGGGGTTGATCCTAGATTGAACCATGTGTTGAAATTGGGTTGTAGTATGAAACTGAACCCTAATAATGTAAGTGTGGTGAATTCGAGTTTAGGATTAACCCTAAAGTAGAACCTGAACCTAATCTTAATTACACGGGGGTAATTAGGAACCTTCTATTTAATTAAAGGAAATTAGTAGAAAGAAAATGGATTGGGTTAATCCTTAAACAAATTAGGGATTAATTAGCTAACTATCTTTATTTGTAATAGCTAATTAAATCTATTCCTGATACAGTGACTTGATTTACTCTACGGTTGCGGATTATATTGGACGGGTGTTTCTTCCGGTTTGATACGGACTTCTCTTTCTTTGGAGGCGGGTACCCTTTGACTTATCTATCTGATATTGTCATTTTGTTATGCATAGACTGTTATAGATAGCAGTAAGATTATACGCTATCCCTGTTTATTTGCCTGTTCTGGATACTTGTTGTTATCTCTGTTATTGTGCCTGTTCTGGATACCTGTTGTTTATCCCTGAGTTATTATGCTGTTTGTTCCATACAGTCTCGGTATTGTCATATCTATATGCTTAGAGATAGTGGTATCTCCTGCCTTTGACCTTGAGGGATTGTAGTTTTCCGGTCAGTATACCTTGTAGTTACCTGTATTTCCTGTTATAGGATTTCAGACTGAGACTTAGTATACTGAGGACTTGGGAGGGAGGTATGTGTATCTATCATACACCATCTCTGCATTATTGCATGCTGACCCACGCGGACGTTGTGGACGATGTCCTGACTGGGTACAGGTTGTCACAGCTCCACCCACGCGGACATTATGGACAATCCTGACTGGGACTAGGGGGTGACACATGTCATTGCATCAGGGTGCTTTATATGTTTGGGGCATGCACCATCCTTGCATTGTTGCATGCTGACCCACGCGGACGTTGTGGACCATGTCCTGACTGGGTACAGTTTGTCACAGCTCTACCCACGCGGACGTTATGGACATATCCTGACTGGGACTAGGGGGTGACACATGTCATTGCACCATGTGCATATTTTGCATTGTGCATTGTTTGCTGCACTTATTTGCTGCACTTGTTTGACATCGCATATTCTGGAGACTTGCTAACTGAGCTTATATGTCTATTGGTTTTCCTCTGGTATTTCTTACCCTCTATACAGGTTAGATGGATTCAGGTATATCTACTTCGGTATGTTCAGTACTAGTTTTTCCCTACTGTTGTTGTGAGACTGTATAGCTGAACTCTTATTGTTGGTATAACCTTCTATGCATATCTGTTGGGTATCCCTGAGCTATGGACTCACCCCGTTGCCATATATATTTATTTCAGGTTGATGTCTGCGAGGAGATCCCGAGCCGCCAGTCCCCAGCTCCCGAGGAGCCCTTTTTGGTTTTCCTTGTTTTGTTATGGACCCTGTAGCATTCCTATGCTTCCGCTGTATGTTTTGAACATGTATGCACGTTCTGTTTGAAGGTATTGTACTTTTGAGTCCTATGTTGGACTTCGTTCGGTTTTGGCTTTGTTCCTGCCCCCTGGCAGCTCAGGTGAGTTCGGATTTGGTTTTTCGATAGTTATAATCATATAACTGTTGTTTTCTGCTATATCTGAGGCCTGAGGCCCTTTAAACTGCGTGGTTGTGCATATATATATTGTATAGTTATATTATGTGTATGTGTAAATTGTCCGCCGGACAGGGGAGGTGCTGTCCGATTTTCTATTGGATCAGCGGCTCCTGGGTCTCGGGGCGTGACAATTTATTTTGGTATCAGAGCTCAGGTTTCGAGATACCTCGGTTTTGGGATTTTCGATGTTATCTGATACCAATTTATTTTGGTATCAGAGCGTAGGTTTCGATGCCTACGTGTTTTACGGGATTTTCGGTGTTTATCTGATACCGATTTATTTTTGGTATTTTTGGTATCAAGCCCAGGATGCGGGATACCATCGATTCGTGGATTTCTCGGAATTTAAATCTGACACTGAACTGGTAGGTGTCGGAGCTCGGGTTTGATGTTATTCATCCGAGTACATTACGGATTTTTAAAGCCGTGGTTGCGATGCGACGGCAATTTGGGGACTTGGCAGCGACAGGACTTCTCCAGGCGGCAAAAGGTATATCTTTCTAATACTATCTTAGCTTTAATGCTCAGTATTAGATTTTGGATGGGTTAGACTATCCCAGCTTGGTGGGATCATATATTCATGCTGGATGAATAGAGATATGTAGACTTGGGTTAGTTGGATTGACATTTGTCAATCTATCCTATTCGTGATCGTTCATGTGAGCGATTAGTGACATATTGCGGATGAGATCTTAGAGCAGAGAATGTTAATTCTCTAGTAGCCCCGGTTGTTGAATCGGAAAGCCAAGGTCGAATATGTCGACAATCTATTGGAGGTTTATTCTTTTGATCCTTCTAGACCTTACTATTTATAGTATGTGTTCTAGCTATTGTTAGCTAAGCGAGAACTAGGGATTGCTTATTGTTGTTGGCTCGATCAGCTTAGGATCGACTTACCCTAGTTCAAGGAGTTTCAGACAGTTGGGTCGTTCGTGCCTAGTTAGGTGACCTGGAAGGCACGTGTATAGTGCATGACCTATTTTTATGTAGAAGGGTAGCATGAGCTACATATTATTATCGTTAGTGGATTGTTACATCCTATTCCCTGATAACTTTGACCATGAATCACCTGTACCATGTTGATGACCTAGAGGGTACAGCTTGATTGGTGACTTAGGCCGATACAGAAAAGTGTGAAGCTAGTTGCTTGACACTTATGGTTACCGCTTGTACTTGGTTGAATAACTAAAAAGGTATATACGGACTTATGATTTGCGTGGAGGCAAATCACTTATAAGACTAGGTCACCTCTAGTTAGATATTATTGCGGACAACTTGTGGAAAAATAAAGGAATTGCTTTATGAGTATGTTGAGATACTCCTGAGAGATAGCATGTCTCTATCTCCTTGTTATGGAGTAGGACCTTAGAGGGTTTTGACCATAGAGTGGAGGAGTTAGACTGTAATGGATTACGAAGCGATGGTCGGTGTGATTTGCTAGTTGCTACTCTATGCTATGAGGGATCTTGACTCATAGATTGGGTGTAGATTGTTGGATAATCTCGATGGTGCATCGGGATGTACGATCCGCTAGGGTGCGGAGGAGGTGGAGTTAGCTGTATCCTTATCTTCGGTGAGATGTTGGACGTTAATCAGGAGGTCAAAGATGACCATTGGTTTTTGGTTAATATACTCCCATAGTGGACCTACTAGTTGAACGGATGATAAGGTTGTTATCACCGTGGACTTTCTCGTTGGTGTTGAGAGTGAGATTGAGATTGACGAATCTCTATAATATGTTGTGTTTTGAGGATTCTATTAGTGGACATGGACCTATCGGATTGTAGCTTTTTGATGGATCATTTGGTGGATAAATGATATTTCGGTGGTTGATTATTTAGGAAGTTGGTTATTCATGGTAATATATGGTACGACATGTTGGCACAATCTTTAAATTATAAGTTATCTTGTGACGGGTTATTGGAGGATATATATAAATATATATGACTTGTGATGCTTGGGAGGATGTTATTAACTTGTGGATATTTGGGTGATATTCATGAATTTGAACGTTTTATGTTTGAGGATCGGAGTATAGACTTGGAACTGTGATCTTAGGATTGAGTACCCTGGATGTGTGTGATGATTGAATGATTGTTCGGGTGTACCTGGTTATCGGAGGATAACCTCTGGATTAATAGCTTTAGTTGCTCCGTATCAGGGTAACTTTAGGGTATCAACTGACGTGGTTACTCATGATGAGTACAGTCATGTTTTGATGCTAGTGTGTGCCGTATGAGGAATGATGAAATTTGGGGACCAAATTTTTTATTAGTGGGGGAGGATGTAAAATCCGACACTTTTGATTAGGTTCCGGAAATTTTCGGAGAATTATCAGATAGATTCTGGGGTTCCGAGTCCTTGGATATAAAATTAGGGACTAAAATGTAATAAAACTAAAAGTTTCAAGGGCTAATGTGTAAGGAATTAAAACCCTAGGGGTGGTTTTGTGAATAGGCAGAACTTGGTTGGACTAAACTGCAAAATTCCAAGCCCTAATATACTCCAAATTCCTCTCTTCGCTCACCCACAGCTGACGCAGCGCCTCCTTCTTTCAGCCCCGTGCCCTAATCCGCCGCAAACCTTAAGCACGCCTCCTGTGTCTTGTCCTTCGCCCGCAGCCAGATCCAGACGACGCCAGCGACCTCGCCGCTCCTTTGGCCGGCGATCCTCTTCCTCTACCGATCGAGTGACACGTGAGCTTATCGCTGGGTGAGTTCCTCCGATCGGTTTCCAATCAGGCGCACGAGTACTCCGTCGTCAACCTCTGGCAAGGAAGAGGGATCTGAGCTAAAAATCAGGAGGTAGGGGCTTCCTAAGGGTTTAGTTCTTGGCGGATTGGATTGGACTTCTCAGCCAACGCAAGGAGGTTTGGTGAGTTCCTGTTCCTTTCTATTTGGAATTGGCTGTTGATTTTGGTTTGAGCTGTATGCGTGGCTTGGATAGAAATTGAACAGAATGCCATGAATGCTTTTACGATCTCTTAGGTTTCGTCTGGTGTGGGTTTCCTCCCTTCGAGCTCCAGATATTGCTGGGGAATTGAGCTCCCATTTCGTATGCAGGAGGTGTTCTGTAAGAGTCAGGTTGATCGAAACATAGCTGTGAGATGGAGGATCTTTGTCACCAGAGCTGAGGTAAGGTCTTCGGGTGATTCTACTATTGATATGGATGATTTCTCCTTGAATGAACTGTGTAATTGGCTATGTTGGGTTGCAGCCCCTGGAATTGGAATTTTGCAGATTGGGTTTCTGCCGCGGTGTGTTGCGTGGCTCAGGTAAGAGTTCGATTGAGTTTTGGCTCAATCCTATATTGAATTGGAAGATATATGTAGTTCTATTTGTGCTATGGTTTTGGGTTGTAGAGTAAGGAGTAGTTTTTGCTCTGGTTTGGATTATACGCACCGTATGTACAAGGGTTGATCAGTGGTAGGTCTTGGGGTTGATCCTAGATTGAACCATGTGTTGAAATTGGGTTGTAGTATGAAACTAAACCCTAATAATGTAAGTGTGGTGAATTCGAGTTTAGGATTAACCCTAAAGTAGAACCTGAACCTAATCTTAATTACACGGGGGTAATTAGGAACCTTCTATTTAATTAAAGGAAATTAGTAGAAAGAAATGGATTGGGTTAACCCTTAAACAAATTAGGGATTAATTAGCTAACTATCTTTATTTGTAATAGCTAATTAAATCTATTCCTGATACAGTGACTTGATTTACTCTACGGTTGCGGATTATATTGGACGGGTGTTTCTTCCGGTTTGATACGGACTTCTCTTTCTTTGGAGGCGGGTACCCTTTGACTTATCTATCTGATATTGTCATTTTGTTATGCATAGACTGTTATAGATAGCAGTAAGATCATACGCTATCCCTGTTTATTTTGCCTGTTCTGGATGCTTGTGGGTTATCTCTGTTTATTATGCCTGTCCTGGATACCTGTTGTTTAATCCTGAGTTATTATGCTATTAGTTCTATACAGTCTCAGGTATTGTCATATCTATTTGCATGCTAGAGATCGTGGTATTGGCTCCTGCCTTTGACCTTGAGGGATTAGTAGTTTTCCGGTCAGTATACCTTGTAGGTTACCTGTATTTCCTGTTATAGGATTTCAGACTGAGACTTAGTATACTGAGGACTTGGGAGGGAGGTATGTGTATCTATCATACACCATCTCTGCATTATTGCATGCTGACCCACGCGGACGTTGTGGACGATGTCCTGACTGGGTACAGGTTGTCACAGCTCCACCCACGCGGACATTATGGACAATCCTGACTGGGACTAGGGGTGACACATGTCATTGCATCAGGGTGCTTTATATGTTTGGGGCATGCACCATCCTTGCATTGTTGCATGCTGACCCACGCGGACGTTGTGGACCATGTCCTGACTGGGTACAGTTTGTCACAGCTCCACCCACGCGGACATTATGGACAATCCTGACTGGGACTAGGGGGTGACACATGTCATTGCACCATGTGCATATTTGCATTGTGCATTGTTTGCTGCACTTATTTGCTGCACTTGTTTGACATCGCATATTCTGGAGACTTGCTAACTGAGCTTATATGTCTATTGGTTTTCCTCTGGTATTTCTTACCCTCTATACAGGTTAGATGGATTCAGGTATATATCTACTTTGGTATGTTCAGTACTAGTTTTTCCCTACTATTGTTGTGAGACTGTATTAGCTGAACTCTTATTGTTGGTATAACCTTCTATGCATATCTATTGGGTATCCGCTGAGCTATGGACTCACCCCGTTGCCATATATATATTTATTTCAGGTTGATGTCTGAGAGGAGATCCCGAGCCGCCAGTCCCCAGCTCCCGAGGAGCCCCTTTTTGGTTTTCCTTGTTTTGTTATGGACCCTGTAGCATTCCTATGCTTCCGCTGTATGTTTTGAACATGTATGCACGTTCTGTTTGAAGGTATTGTACTTTTGAGTCCTATGTTGGACTTCGTTCGGTTTTGGCTTTGTTCCTGCCCCCTGGCAGCTCAGGTGAGTTCGGATTGGGTTTTTCGATAGTTATAACCATATAACTGTTGTTTTTGCATATATCTGAGGCCTGAGGCCCTTTAAACTGCGTGGTTGTGCTATATATATATTGTATACAGGTTATATTATCTGTGTGTATGTGTAAATTGTCCGCCGGACAGGGGAGGTGCTGTCCGATTTTCTATTGGATCAGCGGCTCTTGGGTCTCGGGGCGTGACACCAGTATCGATCCACCACTGCTTCGGGTTGTCCACCACCGTGTTGGCTTCAAACATGACCACAGTGAGATCCAATTCCGATAAATCGGGGAGCCTGTCATCAGAAGTTGCGACATGGTTCGCAGCATCCTTCCGACTCTTGGTTGATTTCTTCGGGCATCTACAATCTTTGGACAGGTGTCTTGGCTTTCCGCAGTTGTAGCACGAGCACTTGAATTTCTTGCCTTGAGCCTTCTTCTTGAATTGCTTCGGCTTCTTGGCGTTTGGTTCAACCATGTTCGACATCTCGTCGATGGCCCGCTTCGTTCCTCTAGAGTCGGATAACTTTTGATTATCCTCCTCTATTCGGAGCCTCAGGATCAAGTTTTCAAGTCTCATCTCCTTTTGCTTGTGCTTGAGGTAATTTTTGAAATCCTTTCACAATGAGAGACTTTCTCGATTACCACGGCTACTTTGAACAACTCGATCAGTTTCATGTCTTCGACTTCCAGATCATGCAGTATCAGTTGCATGTCTTGGACTTAAGACGTCATACTCTTGGAATCCACCATCTTGAAGTCCAAAAATCGACTGACGATG